>JADMLD010000244.1:0-66964 GCA_017589585.1 Phylloscopus whistleri
GGGGCTCTCCGTGCTCCTCTGCCACAGCCAGGGCGGGGCCTTTGTCATTTGTCGCGTCTCTGGGCAAGTAAAGATCAGTCCCAGCATTGGATGGATTTTGGCCAATTTTATTTTGTCCTTACCTTTGGCCGGTGTCCGTCGACGTTGCTCCGGGAGATGCTCTGTCCGTGTCCGTCGTCCGTGCCTCCAGGGGGATGCTCCAGCGGGTGTCGCTTGTCACCAGCGCCCGATGCCGGCACCGTCCTCGTCGCCCCGGGGGGATGCTCTGTAGTGTCGTCCTCTTCCCGCGGGAGCTGCTCCGGTCGGTGTCCGTCCTCCTCGCCCTACTGCCGGCACGGGGGCGCGCCGCCTCTCGTCGTCTTCGCCCCGGGGGATGCTCCGCCGGTATCCGTTGTCTTCGTCCCCTTCCAGCTGCTCGCCCCGCTGTTCCGTCCGCCTCAGCCCGGGGCTGACTCCGTCATCGTTGCCCCGGGGGATGCTCTGGCCAGTGTCCGTCCTCCTCGCCCGGGGGCCTTGCTGTCCTCACCGTCTTCACCCCGGCGGATGCTCTGGCGCTGTCCGTCGATCCGTAGCCTCCAGGGGATGCTCCGGCCGCTGTCCGTCCCTCCCCCTCCACATGCCCACGACACGATCGGGCCCAGACGCGCAGGTGGTGCTGCCACCTCCCTCCCGGCCGCCCGCAGCCTCCCGCCGGGCCGGGGCCGGAGCCGGAGCCGGAGCCGGAGCCGGAGCCGGAGCCGAAGCTCCGGTGCCGGAGCCGGAGCCGGAGCCGGAGCCGGAGCGGAGCCGGAGCCGAAGCTCCGGTGCCGGAGCCGGAGCCGGAGCCGGAGCCGGAGCCGGAGCCGGAGCCGGAGCCGGAGCCGGAGCCGGAGCCGGAGCCGGAGCCGGAGCCGGAGCCGGAGCCGGAGCCGGAGCCGGAGCTCCGGTGCCGGGCTCCCACCGCAGGTGCCGCCCCAGCCGGGCATGCAGCGGAGCGCCTTTTATACTCCAGGCAAGCCCCGCCCTCTCAGCCACAGCCAATGGGAGCGCAGTGACGCTTCTGAGTGGATGGACTGAGCGTCTTTTCCCTTTGTGAAGTCACAATCGAGGGGCGGAGGCAACAACAGAGAGTGATCTGATTGGTCGGTGTGGAAGGCATTCCCGCGGTTACAGTTCCCGGCGGCGCTGATTGGCCAGATCGACATTGGGGGTGGGGTAAGGCAGGGAGTGGGCGCGTCGCACGTGCCGGGGTGCCAACCTGTAGCCACAGTTTGTGCCTGCCATGTTTTGATCTCAGAAAATTCTTTTCCCAGAGACACCTGTTGTAAACAAGTGCATGTTATTGTAAACTATCTTGTTTTTCTACATTCTTTCCCAGAGGAGGGAATTTGTTTGAATGGTCCCTTGGTGTGACCAATGGGCCCAAGGATCCCACCTCTTAGGTGGGCTCATTGTGAAAAAGTATAGAAGGCAGGGTTTTGATAATAAAGCTAGATTTTGAATCTCTCGCCTTCGGAAGGAGTCTGTGTCCTGATTTCGTGCTCTACAGCGACACTGCACGGCCCTCAGCGTTTATTCCACAGCCCGGGCGCGGCTCCCGGCAGAGGCACACGCCATCGGATCCCGCGGGTCAGGCCAGGAAAAGAGGCACGGCACCGAGAAATCTCTGCCCGGCTGCCACAACCTCCCCTGGGCCCTTGGAAACAGCTCCCACCAGCCCGGTGCCAGCGTGGAAAATCCCCCCCCCCGAGTCCTCTCCTGGTCTGGGGGCCACCGAGCCCCCCCCAGGGACCTGTCCTGGCTGGGAATGTCCTGCAAAGCCGCAGGGCTGGACTCGGCTCTGATGGATCCCGGCGAGAAGGGCGCTGCCGCCCCGAGCCCCCGGGGCACCCCTGATCCAACCTCCCCCTCTGATGACCCCTCTGTGGAGAGCAGTGTGGTAATGCAAAAAGAGATGCTGCAGAAGGCTGTCTCCCATCTGTGGTAATGCAAAAAGATGCTGCAGAAGGCTGTTGCAGAAGGCAGTCTCCCATCCAACAGGTTACAGCTGTGTTAATTATCTCAGAGTAGAAACACCTTGCCCTCACAGCCTTGAGCATGATAAGTAGTGAGTTAACTGAGTTGAAGTCAGTTGGAGTCTGCTCGTCGTGCTGTGAAGACCTAGGGACAGGAGGTCGTGGCAAGGGCCAGAGAAGGTAAGACACTGTAAGATATTGTACTTAGCATAGACAGGGGTAGGTGGCCGTGCTAGGGGCAGGATGGAGCTGGACTCGAGACTGAAGAAGAGAGACGATGCCAGAGCTGTATGGAGTTGCTCTTAGAAGATATAAAGAAGGAAGATATAGGAGACTGTTTGAATAACAACATGCTGATGATTTTGGTCATGAAGCCTTCTGATGATTTTGGTGAAGCACCTCGAGTGCAGTGTCAATGTTGACTGGCACACATGCCAGCGACTGCGACATCTGGTGACCCTGACGTGATGAGTGAATAAGGGAAGGAGATTAAGCAGAAACGAATTCTGGGAAGTATCAAAGAGAGGTTAAATGTAAATGTTAACAAACTTGGGAAGCAAGAAAAAGAAAAAAAAAAAAAGAAATTTAACATATGCGAGGAGCGACATAACGAGCAACGTAATGAGCGATGCGATGAGTAATGTGAGGACCTACATGAGGAGCGATGTGATGAATAATGTGAGAACTATATACTGATAAAACGGGAACTATATACAACAGCTTGAACTACATACTTGGCCTAGACCTCTATGAGGTCCTACTAACTGGCAAAATAGACCCACTGGGAAAAGTGGGGGAGGCAGCGTTGGTGAAGCTGAGAGTGGCAGGAAAGCCACATAGAGGTCCGGACCTGATTCTTCTATAAAGACACCTAGAAATAGGTGAGCCACCAACTAGTGATAATGGAACATGACTTCTTTAGGAAGTTTTGTAATGACTGCCTCAACAGCGACACTTGTATCAAGTGTTTATGCCAGAATAGAAGAAAATGGCCAAGATGTTAAATGCATTAATCAATGTGGTTTGAGGAGCTATCTTGATATCAGACTGTTTCCTCAAAGTTTGAGGGGCTCTGTTATCGGACTGTTTCCTCGAAAATCAAACATAGCTCAAAAAGGAAAAAATATAGCTACAATGGAGAAGCAGAGAAGATGAGAGAAAAGGACAAAAATCCAGAAAAAATAGAAAAAAGGAAGGATATTACAGCTACAGTAGAGAAGCAGAGAAAGGAGAAGAAAAGGACAAAAATCCAGAAAAAATAGAAAAAATAAAAAAAAAGAGAAAAAGGAAAACTTAAAAAAAAGAAAAAAACAGAAAAAATGGAAAAAAGAAAAAAAGAGAAAATGGAAAAAAGAAAATAGAAAAAAATGGAAAAAAGAAAATAGAAAAAAATGGAAAAAAGAAAATAGAAAAAAATGGAAAAAAGAAAAAAAATGGGAAAATAAACTGAAAATAAATAGAAAAGATACCATTGTTAATTTAGAAAAAATGGAGACAGTATTTATCTACAGTATTTGAATGTTATAGTAGTCAATTTATTTAAACATAGTGGTTAATCTATCTAAACATGTGTTTCTAGAAATATTTAATTATAAAAAAGAAATGGGGAATTGTGGTAATGCAAAAAGAGATGCTGCAGAAGGCTGTCTCCCATCTGTGGTAATGCAAAAAGATGCTGCAGAAGGCTGTTGCAGAAGGCAGTCTCCCATCCAACAGGTTACAGCTGTGTTAATTATCTCAGAGTAGAAACACCTTGCCCTCACAGCCTTGAGCATGATAAGTAGTGAGTTAACTGAGTTGAAGTCAGTTGGAGTCTGCTCGTCGTGCTGTGAAGACCTAGGGACAGGAGGTCGTGGCAAGGGCCAGAGAAGGTAAGACACTGTAAGATATTGTACTTAGCATAGACAGGGTTAGGCGGCCGTGCTAGGGGCAGGATGGAGCTGGACTCGAGACTGAAGAAGAGAGACGATGCCAGAGCTGTATGGAGTTGCTCTTAGAAGATATAAAGAAGGAAGATATAGGAGACTGTTTGAATAACAACATGCTGATGATTTTGGTCATGAAGCCTTCTGATGATTTTGGTGAAGCACCTCGAGTGCAGTGTCAATGTTGACTGGCACACATGCCAGCGACTGCGACAGAGCAGTTCCTAAATAAAGGTTGGATTCGAGCGGGCTGCGGGCACAATTACAGCACATTTGACTCAGCTCTTGGAATGTGATCAACACCAGCTGATATGGGAATTAAAGATTTAGGTGATGCTCATGAATTTTTTCTTTTCTCTTGGATTCCTGCTTTTGTTGTCATTTTCTGGCAATGTTACCATTTGTATCACCCATCCCTCTAAACCTGGATGAACTCACTTTTCCTTTCATTTCCCTCATTCATATAGGGAAGGATTAAAATGATGCCAAATTTTTCCTAAGTCTAATATCAATGAAAGAATATTGAATGAAAGACAGAGCACGTGCACAGAATAAACTGTCATTGATGTCACCTCCACAGCTCCCACCAAGGGCACCGTGTGGGTGGGTGAGAGGCTGGACATGACCCCAGAGGTGGCCTGGGCTGAGCCCCAGCGTGGGCAGCAGCAGCTCCGGGGGGATCCTGGCCCTGGGCCCCGCTCAGGTGAGACCCCACCTGCAGATCTGGGAGCCCCCCTGCAGGATGGGGAGCTGCTGGGGCGAGCCCAGAGGAACTGGAGCCCCTGTGGAGCCGGGCTGGGAGAGCTGGCAATGTTCACCTGGGGAAGGGAAGGATCCAGAGAGAGCTGTGAGCCCCTTACAGGGTGTTCTAGGGTGACTTTATGATGCTTGTATCCCCAATCGTCTGTCCTGTTTGTGCTGTATATTCAGTTCTGTACCTTTAAAACTTGTTCTGGGAGCGAAGGGGGAGAAAGAAGCAGCAGCAGTTTGTTTTGAGAAAACTGCCTGACTCCCACACGTCCTTCTCCGGCATTCGTCTGAGGCACGGACAGTGCTGGGACAGAGATCTCCTGTGCTTTTAGTTAGTTTTAGCTAGCTAGGGCAGAGAAGACTCCCTGGACTGTTTTTTTTCCCTTTTTCTTGGGACTGTTTAAATCTGCTCTGGACTGAAAAACCCAGAGGAGCAGCAAGGGCTGGCACCTGCGGCCGCCAGGGCCTGGACCTCCGGAGGGAGTGGGACTGGTGAGAGACTGAGTGAGCTGAGCTACACCCACAGCAAGAACTGTCTCTGTTTGCCATCTCTCTTCAGAGCGGCGAGAGGTTTTATTGTTTCATATTATTAATTCTTTGCATTTGTGGGCATTTTGTTTGTTAAATAAATAGTTTTTTCCACTTTTCTCCAAGGAAGTTCTTTTCCCGGACCGGCTGGGGGGAGGGGCCATTTGGGTTTGCTCTTCCAGAGGAACCCCTTTGGAGGTGTTCTCCCAAATTTGCCCTAAACCAGGACAGCCCAGCTGTGATTACGGAGGGCAGAAGGAGGAGTATCTGTGACTTTTTCTGTTAGCGGTCCTGATTGTCACACAGAAAAGAAGAGGGGAGAGCTGCCCTTTACTGGCCACTTCGATATCTGTATCAGAGGGAGGATTAGCCTTTTTGCAATTGACTCATTTGTTTGGGTTACTTTTGTAACACCGAGTGGACTGGCATTCCTTGAGAGCTCTTATTCCTTCATAGAATTAGGATATTATCATCCCTTCATCCAAACCCATTTGCAAACCAAAGAATGGCCCCTTTGCTTTGCCTCCGTTTTGTGTTCTTGTTTGTAAGTGACTCTAAATGGATGACGTTAAGGCAAATGAGTTGCCGCTTTGAGACGGTGTGATGGTTTCATCACATTCTATATTTCATTTGACTGGGAGAATACAAAAGCGAAACAGGCTCATCTTAAAATTACAAAGATAGTTTATTTACACACACTGAAAGGATGAAAATAGGAAGGGAAAAAAGAACAACAAATGGAACCTTCAAAACATCTTTCCCTCCCTCTCCAAGTTTTCACTTTTCTACACTCAACATAAAAAGACATAACCTGCAACCTTAGCCAGTTTTACCATTTTAAGATAATCTTTCATCAATTCTTCAGGAAAGGAGCCTCTCGGTTTCAATAGAGACTTTGTCTACAAGGACTTCAAAGAACTCAATCCTACCCACTTACAGTATTCTCAATACTGAACATGTGGGCCCTGTACTCAAACACACTGCAACATTGGGGTGTCGCCTTTTAAAGGTGTCTCATCCAAGGCAAAGGGTTTTTCTTCCTTAAATCAATTTAACTCAGTCTATCACACGATACCTTTGCTCAAAAATCTACACATAAAACAATCACCTCCCCAAATTGCACATCTTTCCATGGTTTAAAGGAACAACCCAGCTCAGTCTCTATGTTCCAGAGAAGTCCAGCTAGAATTTTCAGCCACTCCTCCTCCTCTACCTTAAAATCTTTTTTCACTCTCTTTCCACTGACTTCAGCTCCATGCTGTGTCTCCTTATGGTCTAATCACTATATCTGTCCTTCGTTCAGAGAAAGGCCGGTGCTCAGAAGAAATCCATTTGCTAGCAGAGAAAGAGTTAAACTTGTCAGACTTGCAAGGCTGCTCACGTGATCTTGTTGCAGCGGGAACTAAAAAAGTCTGAAGGCCGCGCTGTTCTTTTTGGCCTGAAGGGGGGGGGGGCGGGGAAGAAGCATTCTGCAGGTGCCAGGGCTTCTCTTCCCCTTCCCCGCTGCTGCTGCTGTTCCCGGGGGCCACGCCTGGGTGGGGGGGGGGGTGGGGGGGGGGGGCGATGGTGGAACATTCCTCGGTCGCGGCCCCGGTGACAGAAGCGGTTGCCGCTGGGGCTTCTCTTCCCCTCCTGCGCTGCTGCTGTTCCCAGGCTCAGACACAGGCTGAGCTGCGCTCTCAGGGGGCCCAGGCCGGGACCGGCCAGGGGCAGCAGGCCTGGGCCGAGCCCGGCCAGGCTCTGTGCTGCTCGATGTTACCTGTGGTTCCGCCGGAAGAAAGAAGAGGGCTCCTCCCCACACTCTCGGCTTATATGAGTATTACACAAAAGTCGTAACCTACTTTTGAATGGTCAAACTATCTGCCAATTAAATAAAAATGATTTTTGATTGGACCATTCTTAACCCATGACACCAAGCTAAAAGTTAATGACAGGCAACGGAACTCTAAACTGCAACTGACGCACTCTACTGCCTCCACACCTTGCCCAACGCTTGGGACTCCCAACGTCAAGAGACCTGGATTGTGGGGGCCTACTGGGCCCCCCGCTTTGTGTTTAGTTTAGAGTCCACTTGACCCTTCTCCAGAAGTAAGGTCCCTAACGGGCTTGCAACTCTGCTTGCCCCTTCCAACACCTCTGTCCAATTGGGGTTCCCCTGACCCCTTTCCTGAGGCAAAGTCCTAACGAGGCTTGAACTCCGCTTGCCCCTCCCTACACCCCTGTCCAATTGTGGGAGGCCTACCCTTGCGTGCCACTCACTCACTAAGATTCCTCCTCATGCCCAGAGGCGGGGTTCTCTCTATCCCTAGAGGTGCCTCAATCTTTCATCTCCCACTCGCTTCCCCCTGTTTCCGGCCAGCCCCCTCGCGGGAGTCCGGAACTGCGGTACTGAGGGCTCCACACTCGCTTTGGGGGTCCGAGCTGCCGGCCCGCGTCTCACTCACTTTCCCACTCACTCACCTCTACTCCCACCACTGGATTTTCTCACCAATCTGGTGCTCCTCCGCGTCACTGATCCCCTGCTGATTCCCAGGGTCTGGAGGTCACCAGCAATTCCCAAGGGTCCCTCGAAGCAGGCGGCCGTCCTGTCAAGAGGGCTCCTCTGGGCGTGGTGATCCCGGATGAGTCCCCAAGCTGATAATAACAGGACAGGAGACATTGCTCCTTTTTAAAGCCTTTATTGGAATCAGCTTAGGGTGGGGGCCCGACGGGTCGCATGCAGGCTGCCACTGCTCCCAGAAGTGACTCGGAGGAGGAGGTGTGCAGCTTTTCCTGACATAATGCTGGTGTTCTTCAGTCCAGCCAGCTCCCGGCACCAGCACCAGGAGTGGGCTGCCCCCAGAAAGCCAGGCAATCCGGGCTGCAGCTGTAGGGCACAGTTGCTCTATAGCACAGGTGGCACGCCTCGAGGGCAGGGACAAGGAACAGGGAGAGGCCTTCTGTGTGATTTCCAAAGGTGTTTACTGCCCCGAGGGTCAGGGACAGAAAAAGGCACAGAACCTGGACTTGCAGGGGCTTATAAGTAGGGGAGGTATTGGGAGAGGATGCAATTTCCAACCAATAAAGGTGACATGGGGGAGGAACATAAGGCGGGGAGTACAATGCACAGAGCAATGAAAGAACACAAGGGGAGGGAACAGTTTAAACCAACCACTGGGGCATCGAAGGTTGGGGGATTGACAGGGAAGGGTCTGGAAGAAGGGGCAGGGTTAGGGAAGGATTGACAATTGTTTAGGAGGAGGGAAGGGCAGGTCTAGGGAAGATAGACAACCAGGGCAAAACCAACAATACAAGGGGAAAGGAATAATCCATTAGGGATAAAATATACTATAACAATACAAAATATGGGTGGTGTATAAAACTGACCATTAAAACCGAGCTGCAATTGGAAACAAAATAAAAACACACCACAACATCTCCCCCTTTTTTGTCTAGAAAGGAGAGAGTGGGAGTTCTGGAGTTCAAATAAATTAATGAAGGGCTTAGGTTCAATTACAAAGGGAATGGGGGTAGAATAAAATAATACAACCAATGGTTTGGAAGCATAGGGGTAGCATTTGTGCAGGATAAAGGGTAATCACTATGAAGGAATACCTGGATGGATAGGTGGGGAAGTTTCTCTAGAAAGGGGAGGTCCCAATGCAGGAGCGATACCCGATGCAGAGGTGGGGCACGTCACAGGGAAGGAGCCCAACAAAGGAGTGGGAGTGGGGAAGGGTGGAGAAGGGGGTAGTTCAGGAAAACAAACTTAAGAGAAAACAACTGACAAAACTGGAGCAACTTGTAGAGGAACTCTAACAGAACTTAAGATAGCAGACAACTTCAGCCAAAAGCCAAAAGCTTCAGAAAGTCCTTTTGATTTGTTCTTGTCTTCTGTTCTGCCCAATCTTCAGGAACAGTGTTTTGGCTGGCGTGATGGCATCCTTAACTTGGATGCCCACTCGGCACAGCACATGGCAGCCCAGAACTCCTGGGGCTCAAGTGATCTGTCGAGCTCAGCCTTCCTGGCAGCTGGGACTACAGGCCATTGCCACCACGCCTGGGCACCAATTTGACTGGGGTTGTTCCTGCCTTTAAAAAGACATACCTCATATGACAGATATGATTATTTAAAATTTACAGATGATAAATACCTTAACTTTAAACTAATTGACTTACAGAAACAAACTCCAACAGAGTAACGTAGAGTAAAACAAAACTATTAACTGATAACAAGGAAAGCACATATGATCAAACAGACATGCTCTTAATACAAACTAAAGGGAAATTGAATGCAATAAATAATGCTTTCAACCAGAAAGGGGAACAAACAACTTTGGAAAGCATCTTGGGGATTATTAACTGGGAAAGAGGGAGCGGATTGAGGGATCAGGGAAGGGTCCCTGACAGCCGGCGCCTTGCTGCCAAGGCAAAGGTGCCGAGGGGGCTGCGGGGAGCCAGGGAGACCAAGGCATTGCCGGCTGCCCTGCACTTCATGGGTTGTTCCAGGTAGTCCTCCCAGCCTAGGGGGAAAGGGTTTAGGACTGAGGGATGTGGAATGAGGGACTTGGGTATCAACTGGGAAAAACCAGTTTGACTGTTCCTCCACTTTCCCTTGTTTTGAAATCAGGAGATATTTGGGGAAAATGGAGATGCAGCCATTTAACAAATCCCTTTAACAATCCCTTTGAAAACTTTAACTTTTTCCCCCCACCCTCAAGGGTACCCACAACTTGGAATAAGATCTCCCTTTGTTGTGTTGACAGATCAGCACCCATCCCACCAACAAAACAATAATCCACCCTCCCCTGTGGCAAAATAAGAAACCTAAAAGAAAAGGGTCCCAAAACCACCCTCAAACCACTCTCTACCTGGGCCACAAACACACTTTGCCCACTCTCCTTCCTTCCACACTTGGGGTTAAAACTCCATACTATAGCTTGAAACTTAACTCAAAACCCATCCTTAGGGGACTCAAACCCTTTGACACATAAATACCAACCCCCTCTTCTCATTTGTGAGCCCCTGACCCTGTAAGTCCCAGCCCGACGGGGTACTCACCACTCTGTTGGTCCTGGGAAACAGAAAGCCACAGGGAAGGTCCCCACCCCGGAAGCGATCCTCTTAGGTGCAAGAGGGTTGCCGCCTCCCCCCTGGGAGTACCACCAAACAAAAAGTGGAGTAATCACCCAGGGGCACTGGTGCACCAAAGGACTCACACAGACTCTGAGAGGGGTCCCAATGGCACCACGTTGGGCGCCAGCTGACGCGATACCGGGGTTCTTCAGCCTAGCCAGCTCCCAGCACCATCGCCAGGAGGGGGCTGCCCCCAGAAAGCCAGGCAATCCGGGGTGCAGCTGTAGGGCACAGTTGCTCTATAGTACAGGTGGCACGCCTCGAGGGCAGGGACAAGGAACAGATAGAGGCCTTCTTGTGTGACTTCCAAAGGTGTTTATTCTCTGGAGGGTCAGGGACAAAAAAAGGCACAGAACCTGGGCTTGCAGGGGCTTATAAGCGGGGGAGGTCTTGGGAGAGGATACAATTTCCAACCAGTAAGGGTGACAGGGGAGGAACATAAGGCGGGGAGTACAATGCACAGACCAATGAAAGAACACAAGGGGAGGGAACAGTTTAAACCAACCACTGGGGCGTCGAAGGTTGGGGGATTGACAGGGAAGGGTCTGGAAGAAGGGGCAGGGTTAGGGAAGGATTGACAATTCTGTAGGAGGAGGGAAGGGCAGGTCTAGGGAAGATAAGACAACCAGGGTAAAACCAACAATACAGGGGGAAAGGAACAATCCATTAGGGATAAAATATACTATAACAATACAAAATATGGGTGGTGTACAAAACTGACCATTAAGACTGAGCTGCAATTGGAAACACAATAAAAATACACCACAACAACAGATAAACACCTCCCCAGCTGCTTTCAACAGATGAAATAGAATACACATTTTTGGTTTCATAACCCAGGACACCCATGCTTGGGTTTGGGGGTTCCAGGCCCCTCTTGTTCAGTCTGGGGGTCTCATCCCTCCTTTCCCTCAATTCAGGCACCTCCTGGCAGCTTTTTCCTGCAAAGAATCCATGAGTTGCGGATTTCTGGGGGGCAGTTTTAAAGAGGGACAGCTCTGTCTGGCTTTCCCCTCCCTCTTGTGGCCTCTCAGCTGCCCTCAACACCCTGAGGCTGCTGGGATCTCCCTCCTGGGGACAAGGACGTTCATTCTCTTCCAGGAGCACAATGCCTGGCTGGGGCTCCAGGTCAGGGGCTCCTTGAGCAGCTGCCCCAGAACCTCTTCCAGGGTCTCCCAGCGCAGCCGGAGCTGCTCGGCCTGGGGTCCCCAAAGCCCTCAGCAAGCCCCAAGTCCCTCCCAGGAACCCTCAACTCCCTCACACCCAGTATCCCCCACAGCCCCTGCAAGTTCCCCCCATAGCACTAGCCATGGCCATGTCCCCACATGTCACTGGCCATGTCCCACCATGGCCTCACCCATGGCTGTCTCCCCACCATGTTTCCATCCCTGTCATTGTCCCCCACATCTCCATCTGTGCTCGTGTCCCCCTGTGTCCCCATGAATGGTCACGTCCCCCTCCATGTCCTTGTGTCCCCACATCACTCTCCATGTCTATGTCCCCCCATGTCCTCACCCAGGTCTTAGTTCAATGTCCTTATTTTTACCCCAGTGTTGGATTTTTTTCAAGGGTTGAAGAGAAATGAAAAGCAAATCAAGGCCAAAAGGAAAGGATTTCTGTGTCCGTGCCAGCTGAGGATCCACGTGCTTGGGTGGGAGAGAAGAACCTTTATTGGAGGGGTTTCTGCCCCAGTGTCTCCAAAATCTTCGTCTTTGCCCCATCTGAGTGTGGAAGACACCCTCGGGTGAAACCAGGGAACTCTTATTTAAAATGGGAAGCTGGACAGGAGCAACACACGTACGACCAATTTGGTTAGATCATGCATTCTCCGTTTATTCTTCTGGTCAGGGGGGTTAAATACAGTTTCAAATAGTTTACAGTTACAAGTGTTTTCTAATTGGTATTCAGTGTAGAAAAGAATGTAAATAACTTGGCCCTTAAGGAAGGCACCACAACCACACTATAACTATGCTATCTAACACTTAAACACACCTTAAGATGAATTTACAACTACGCCACAGGTCTGTCTACCTCCAGACAGGCCTGAAACTGAGGCCCAGTTTGGGGTAGTTCAAATCTCATCCAAAAATATCTCATGCCCACGTTCTCTAAGAAATTCTGCTACACTCGGACAATAGAAAATCAAAATTGTGGAATCCCTGAGGGTGGAAAAGACCTCCAAGACCATCCAGTATTCCTTGATGCCCCAGAAAATAGGATTGAACACTAAAGATTTTCTGGGGTTGGAAGTCAACAAATCCACTTTGCTCAAGGAATTCCCAGTGTTGGTCTGTGTCCTGATAGATGTTCCTGCCCCTGCATTCATCCAGGTGTCCACAGGGAGACAGGAAGATGTGGAGCCCCCCCAGCCAGGTGTCTTCCCAACAGGGATCACCAGGACCATGGATCACCAGGGCTCTGCCCAACGGGGTCACTGCGGATCATCCGACGCCGATCCTCCCATGGGGGATGGAGCTGGAGCAGCGCACGAAGCTCTTCCCGCTCTCAGGGCACTCCCAGGGCTTCCCTTAGTGGTGCCTCTGCTTGTGTTTGGTCAAGTTAGAGCTCACAGAGAAGCTCTTCCCACACTTGGGACACTCGTAGGGCCTCTCCCCGGTGTGGATGCGCCGGTGGACAGTGAGGTGTGAGTTGCGTTTGAAGCCCTTCCCACAGTCGGGGCAGCGGAAGGGCCTCTCCTCTCTGTGAATCTGCTGATGGACGAGGAGATGGGAGCTGGTCTGAAACCTCTTCCCACACTCGAGACACTCGTAGGGCCTCTCCCCAGTGTGGATGCGCTGGTGTTTTCTCAGGCTGGAGCTGCGTCCAAAGCTCTTCCCACATACCAAGCAGGTGTAGGGCCGTTCCCCAGTGTGTATCACCTGGTGCTGGATCAGTTCGTGGCTTACTCTGAAGCTCTTTCCACATTCCCCACACTTGTAGGGCTTTTCCCCAGTGTGGATCATCTGGTGTTGCCTAAGATTGCCCTTCTGGCTGAAGCTCTTCCCACATTTCCCACACTCATAGGGCTTTTCCCCACTGTGGATCCTCTGGGGTAGTGCCAGGTGGGAGCTCCGTCTGAAGCTCATCCCACACTCCCCACACTCGTAGGGCTTTTTCCCGGTATGGATCCTCTTGTGCCGGATCAGGTGGGAGCTCCGTCTGAAGCTCATCCCACACTCCCCACACTCGTAGGGCTTTTTCCCGGTATGGATCCTCTTGTGCCGGATCAGGTGGGAGCTCCGGCTGAAGCTCTTCCCACATTCCCCACACTCATAGGGCCGTGCCCCAGTGTGGATCACCTGGTGCTGGAGCAGGTCAGACCTGTACCTGAAACCCTTCCCACATTCCAAGCACTTGTGGGGCTTCTCCCCTCCATCAGGCTTCTCCTCCAGCTCTGAGCTCTGGCTGGATTTCCGGCCGCCCTCCTGGCACAGGGGGGGTCTTTCCTCCTCGCAGCTCCCTGGGCTGGGTTTGCAGCCCCTCCTCCTGCCGGATCTCCGGGGCTTTTCCTCCTCCTCCAGACACTCCTTGGGAATGACAAATCCTGGTTTGGGGAAAAAACAAGAGGAGAGCGCCTTAGGCTGGGGGTTCCTCCTTGCCCAAGATCATCTCAGGAAATCATTGGACACCTTGTGTCTGTAAGAACCTCCAAAACACCAAGATTCATCCCAAAAAGTCCTCCAAACATCAAGGCATCAGATCAAAAAGTGACCAAATATTCAGCCAAAACCTCTTCTAAACCATAAGGATGCCCTGCAAACGGGGAACCCCCAGGGAAAGAAGAGGAGGAAAGTGTCTTTACAAACAGATGCTGGGAATCTGCTTGGAGATAGGGCCAGGCACTTGGACAGAAGGAAGGGACAGAAAAAGCCCTCAGTTCCAGAAAATGTTATTAACTGACCACACAGCCAAGGTCCTGCTCAATTCAGGAACTTGGAAAAGAAAAACAAAGACTTAACAGAGCTGTGAATATCTCTACCCAGACAGAAGTGGGGTGCATATTAAGGGGGGTATGTGGGAGGTGCATTGGGAAGTCTGTACCTCTCAAGTACTTCAGCCAGTAGGGAAAGGGAGAGGGAGATGCAGCCAGGAAAATGAGGATGAAAAGGAGGCTGCGTCCTCCAACAACTGGAGAGACCCCGTGGGAAATGTCCCATGGCCTCTCCCTCTTTTTATGAATGAAATGACTTGTACAGGACTCCTCTGCCTTCTCTGTGGACACAAACCTCTGGTGAGGGGAATTTTTCCACACACCTTGGAGCTGATCTGGAATTCCTTCCACTGCCCGGGGTGTTGGGCAGTGAGTGGAGCTGAAGGTGCCTCACCCAGTTTGGGTGATCGGCTCCCTTGGGTGGCGGCGGCACCGGGGATTGACTGGGGACCCGAGAGTGTCCAGGAGACAGACGAGTGACAGATCAAGGGGGGCTGTGAAGAGTCAGCAGAAAATGTGTTTAGGGATTGGGTCTTCAAGGGTAGGAGAAGGGAAAAGAGTTACAAGACATGCTATTATTTAGGAAAGGGAATCAGGCAAAGCACAGGTTACCACCCACATGGTCAGCTCAACCAGCAGAGCTGTGTGTGCTTGTGAGAGCCTGGGACTGAAATGCCCTGAGCAGGAAGGCTTAATTATCTTCTGCTAACACCATGTCCCCTAACAGGGTGGTAAAACCAATTCTGACTGCTTCAGCAATCACTGAATAACTTATTAAGGTATTTCTAAAACAAATAATTCCAAGAGAAGGGATTCCAAGGAAGCAATAGTCTCAGATGGGGAACTCATTTTACAGGAAAGATCCTTCAGGGGGTTATGGCAGCTTTAGGAACACAATGGGACCTCCACAACCCCTGGCACCCCCAGAGCTCAGGTCAGGTAGCAAGGATGAATGGGGAAATAAAGAAACACCTTTGGAAGCTGGTGATAGAAACCAAGATGCCATGGGTACAGCTTTTGCTATTGGCCTTGGCAAGAATAAGAGCCAGACTCAAAGCAGATACTCAATTCTCTCCCTTGGAATTGGTGTTCTGAATTCCTTACCCTGGTATTTCTCCACCACGTGCATGGTGCAGATAAGGGATGCATATTTCAAGCAGTCTGTGGCCAGAATCCTGTCTCCTGTGAAATCTCTCCCACAGGAAGCTGGGCTGGCACAGACCCTGCCTTGGGACTTTGCTGCTCACAACATCCAACCAGGACATCGGGTCCTGCCCAAGGAGTGGGAAGAAGCACCATTGGTGGCCAAGTGGCCTGGCCCATCCCAAGTGTCCCTGAGCACAGAAGCAGCCCCAGCACAGCTGAACACAGGGGGACCCCTCACCCTGGGCTCAGGGTCTCTGAAGCCCCCGAGATTTGGACTTCCCGGCTGCAGGAGGAGGATGGGAGGCTGCGACTGCCTCTGCACTGAAGGCAAGGGAGCAGCAGCCAGGGCTCCACCGCCCCGGGGGAAGCCCCTGTGCCTGCCCACAGATCCTCTGCTGGAATGCTCTGCCAGGCACCGCGGGCCAATCCTTGCTGCCACTGCTGCAGCTTCAGTGCTTTCTGTGCCTGCACTCGCCACAGGGGCTGGGGAGACAATGGGACAATTCCACTCTGGGGCTCAGGCAGACTCACACACGGGGCTGGATGGGACTAGATTAGACCATTAGAGTGGTTTTTCCTTAATAATTCTACTTTTATCTTGTCAGTTAGGTTTGGGCTAGTGGTGTGAGAATCAGTTTTTAGTCTTAGGAGAAGCAGTAGCAAAATATCTTTATGGCTTGGGATGTTTTTTCTGTATGTATGTGTGTGGCTGTTAGTGATGGCGAAATTTTGGTGTGTGTTTTTCAATGTTCACATTTTGGTTGCATTTTGCAAAACTAGAAGAGCTTTAAGGGTGACCCTTTAAGTCCTAAACAGTTAAAAGATGATTAAAAAAAATTTAAAAGCGGCTTTTGGCGGGGGCCACATTAATGTCAGGGGATGACTGCCCTGGAAGAGAAGCTTCAGTTCCAGGCAGCCAGGATCGGAGCTTTAGAAATGCAAATTAACACTGCTGGCGAAAAGAGTGGACAATGCACCAGGGGCTTCTTGCCTGGGGCGGGAATTGGGCTGATTCCCTCTGTCCCTCAGCCCAAGCTCTGTCTGCTTACAAAGACAGAATTTGCATCGCTAAAGGCAGAGCCCAGACTGAGGATCTCTGACTCTGCAACAGAAATGGGTTGAACTGCAAAGGAAAACATCAAACGGAGAATGTTATGAAAACTTCACGTAAAAAAGTGGTGGAGGAGGGGGGGATCATCCTTCTACCCACTCTAACATGTGCTGGCTTTGTCTATGTTATACAGGGTGCATCAGACCTCTGGGTGTTTTTTAGCTACTGCAAGTTCACTGAAATCAGCTGGAAATCAAAATATACCATTTAATCAGAGAAAAGCGGTCAATTGACACACCCCACACAGGAGGGAGCGCCTCAAAAATGGGGAAAAGATGAAACGGCCACCAGAACAAATCCTACAACACCATGGACCAGCTCCTGGGAACCCGAACGAATTCATATCGGGTGCCAGAGAAGGCATTTATAATTTGAATTGCATAATTAGATTACAAGCTGTCCTCGAAATAATAACCATTCAATCCACTCAAACGAAGAACGCGACACTTCACATTTATGATGGTATCAGATTATCTATTAGCCGAGGCACCCGCGGGAAGGAGACCGCGGGCAGCCGCTCCCGCAGCGCCCTCAGGGCACGGGGAACACGGCGCGGACACGGCACAACCCAGCCACAGCCAGAGCCCCCTGCCGCCCCCTCCGCCCGCAGCCAGCCCCGAGCCCCGGCACAACCCAGCACGGCTCCCACCTGCGCCGGGGCCGCCTCCGAGCTCCGCCGCCGCCTCCCCGGGCTCCGGCCGCTGCCGCCGCTCCCGGTCGCACGCACACACGCTTCGCAAAATGGCGCAGGGGGCCGGGACGCGGGCTTTTTTCCTCTCTGCTCTGCCCAATCAGCGCGCAGCGAGAGCCAGGAGTGACGGCAGATCCAGCCAATCGCGGCGAGTGGCGGGCTCTGCACACGGCACAGCCTCTCAGGCCCCGCCCCCGGGCTGTCTGAGGGCAAAGCCGCAGATCAGGAGCCGCCCTGGGACGCGCCCGGGCCCCAGCCGGGATTGAGCTCGAAACACAAACAAAGTTCTCCGCACCTCCCGGACCGCCTGGCCCAGCCCTGCGTGCTGGGTGCCTCCCACTAAGCGGGAAGCCCTGAAGCCTCACTTCTCCTACCCCCTAACTAGGAGCATCAGTTCGTCACTTTGATTTCCCCGAAAAAGGGAAAACTGCCCCAAACTCCTGTCGATGAGTGGATGAGGGGAGAGATTTCTGCCAGAAAACTCCAAAAATTCAGAGCACGATCATGAGAAATAAATGAGACCCTTCAAATCAGCCTCCCTTCACGCCTCCCTCCTTCCAGCTCCACCTCCTACCCCGGCAGAGCAGGGAGACAGGGAATGGGGCCATGGTCAGTTCGTGCCCCGGGGCTTTTCCGGCTGCTCAGGGACAGGAGCTGTTCCCCTGCTGCACCCTGGGCTCCCTCCCACAGCAGAGTTCTCCAGGAACTCCTTCGAGCTCAGCCCATCCCATGGGGAACAGCCCCCCTCAAGCTGCTGCAGCGTGGGTCACTCTGCCACAGGCTCAGCCCTTCAAGGACAGGCTGCTCCAGCGGGGGCCCCTCTGCCCGCAGGTGTCCCCCAGGGTCACAGCCTCCTGTCAGGCATTGCCCTGCTCTGCCATGGGCTGCTCCAGGGGCTCTGGGGGGATCTCTGCATCCCCGTGGATCTCAGCATGCGGCACCTCAGTCTTTGGAGGCACCACGGATTGGCTCTGCTGGACACGGAGGAAGCTTCTGGCAGCTTCTCTCAAAAGCCAGCCCTGAACACCCCCTGCTACCAAAACCAGGCGCTGCAATCCCAATACAGCTCCAAAAATGGGGTCCCAGATAGACAGGAGCTCAGGCTGACCCAAAATTGGGATGGAGATTCCCAGGGGCTCAGGGGTGCACAAAAAACGAGGCCCCAGCTGAGGGTGTTCTCTGCTTGGCTGAGCTCTGCCCGAGGGCTGGGGCTGCCCCACGGGGGGA
The DNA here is from genome assembly GCA_017589585.1 of Phylloscopus whistleri. Taxonomy (NCBI): domain Eukaryota; kingdom Metazoa; phylum Chordata; class Aves; order Passeriformes; family Phylloscopidae; genus Phylloscopus; species Phylloscopus whistleri. The sequence goes on from JADMLD010000244.1 coordinate 18,419, forward strand.
CACCCTCCTCCAGCGGGGATGTCCCGCACACGGGGGATGCCCACAAGACCCTCAGAAACCCCGGGGCTGGGCTGGCCCTGCCTGGGTGCCAGGAGCCACTGATAAATATGAGGACCCAATAATTGATTGCCAATTAGATAAACTTTATTAAAGTTGACAGGCAATGAGTTATTAGATCCAGGATAGCTTATCTAAAATCCGGTCTCTTTTAACCATCCTCTGAGTTTTAACTGATTTCAGCAAAGCTCATTTTTTTCCAGCTAAATCAGCAATATATTGTTGTCTATAACCTTAGCTTTTTAAAGTCTTCAAAAGTAGTGTCTCAAAAATAGCAATAACAAGAATTCATAGTGGTAATAAAAACCCTGCCAGACTTATACCAGGTTTGCATGGTCAGGTGTTGGCGAGGAGGGCTCGAGGAGCACCTTCTGTGAGAGGCTGCTGGAAGCAGCTGCTCCTCCCTGTCCCGCAGAGGCAACGCCAGCCGGCTCCAGGATGGACCGGCCACAGGCCAAGGCTGGGCCAGGCAGAAATGGTGGGAACACCTTTGGGATAACAGATTTAAGAAAATCGTTTATGGTGTAGTTGTGACTGTGACCAGGGAAGAGCAGGGGGAGAACATGGGAGAGGAACAACTCTGCACACAGCCAGGGCAGGGCAGGAGGAGGGGCAGGAGCTGCTGCAGCTGCTGGAGCTGATTGCCCTGAGATTCCGTGGTGCAGTCCCTGCTGAGGCAGCTGGGCCCCTGCAGCCCATGGAGGGCACCGAGTGCACAGATGCACCTGTAGCACCTGCAGGAGCCCGTGCCAGAGCAGGGGGATGCCTGAGTGGAGGCTGTGACCCCATGAGAAACCTGTGCTGGAGCAGGGACCTGGCAGGGACCTGCAAACCCATGGAGAGAGGAGCCCACGCTGGAGCAGGGTCCTGGTAGGACTTGTGAGCCCATGGAAGAGTGACCCACGGTGCAGCAGTTTGTGAAGACCTGCTGTCCAGGAGATGAACTCATGTTGGAGAAGTTCATGGAGAAGTGTCCCTGGGAAGGACTCCTGGCACAGCAGGGGAACGACTCCTCTCCCTGAGCAGCAGGAGAAAAGATGTGATGAACTGACCAGAACCCCCATTCCCTGTGTCCCTGCACCCACTGGGGGAGGAGATAGAGCTGGGAAGGAAGAAGGGAGGGACAGAAGGTGTTTTAAAAGCTTTTACTTCTCACTATCCTGCTCTGATTTTGATAGCAATAAATTCAATTAATGTCTCTAATTTCAAACCTGGTTTGCCCATGATGGCATGTGCTGAGTGATCTGTCCCAGTCCTTATCTCAAGCCATGAAGGCTTCATTCTGTTTTCTCTCTCCTGTCCATCTCTGCAGGGGAGTGAGAGAGCAGCTTTGCTGGGTGCCTGGCATCCAGCCAGGGTACACTGACTGCACTTCCTCTCCTTCATTCTGCCTTTCTTTCCAGAGGTCCCAGTGCAGAGGTTGAGTGGGGCTTTGATGGGGGGAGTGAAGGTGGCGGGGAGTAGCGGGGACAGGAGGCACAGGGATGTGGGACAGGCATCAGAGGGGCGCAGGCAGCTGGCAGGGGGCAAGGCCTGTCCCCCTGGCCCTGCAGCAGCCCCGTGCCCTGCCCAAGGCGCTCCCAGCAGGGGCTGGGCCCCAGAGGCAGGGGCAGAGCCCAGTCCCGGGGGCGGCGTTTCTGCCCCGACCCCCGTCCAGCCCAGCCTCCCCCGTGTGCGCAGTGACCGCTGGCATGGGCTGCACTGGGCAGCGTGACCTGCTGGGGACATTGAGAGCTGCCCCCACGGTGACACTGCCCTTGGGATTTCACAGGCACCAAACAAATCACAGCCAGCCCTGCCCCTTGTCATGTCCCAGGCACTCGAGAGCATCACAGCCAGCCCTGCTCCTTGTGGTGTCACAGAACCTATGAGTGTCCTGAGTGCAGGAAGACCTTCTCACAGAGCTCTCATTTGACCCAACACCAATGGAGGCACCACTAAGGGAAACCCTGGGAGTGCCCTGAGTGCAGGAAGAGCTTCGTGCGCTGCTCCAGCTCCATCCTCCATGGGAGGATCTGTGCTGGATGATCCCCAGTGACCCCCGGTGGGCAGAGCCCTGGTGATCCGTGGTGCCGGTGATCCGTGTTGGGAAGACACCTGGCTGGCGACTCCACAGGCCCCTGGTTCCCCTGGCTCGGTTTTTCTTTTCATTTCTCTTTGTCCTTTCAAAACACCCAAGACCAGGGTATAAATAAAGATTTTGAACAGAGACCTTGACGGGGACATGGGGGGATCCTGCAGGGGCTGTGGGGGACGCTGGGTGCCAGGGAGTTGAGGGTTCCTGGCAGGGACTTGGAGCTTGCTCAGGGCTTTGGGCTCCCCAGGTCAAGCAGCTCTGGCTGCGCTGGGAGAACCTGGCAGAGGTTCTGTGGCAGCTGATCAAGGACCTCCTGCCCTGGAACTGTCCCCACGTCCTCCTGTCCCAGTTCCTGGTGTCCCCTGTCCAGGATTCCCTCTCCCTGCTGTCACTCCCTTTGCCCCCTGCCTGTTCCCATGTCACTCCACTCCCAGTCCAGTCCTGCTCCCAAACCCAGACTCATTCCCAGTTCTGTATTTTCTCTGTCTGGTTGCTGATCCCATATTCCCAGTCCCATATTCCCTGCCCTGTTTCCATTCTCGTATTCCTGGCTCCTTTGCCGAGCCCACTGCCAGGCCTGAATTCGCATTGCTATATTCCCTGTCCAGTTTCTATATTTATAGTCCTGTTGCTGTATTCCCATTTCCAGTCCCAGTGCCATCTTCCTTATCCCCATGCCATATTCTCTCCCTGCTCGCTGTTTCTCTATTCCCCGGTCCCATTCTAGGTCACCCTCCCGTATTCCCGGTGCCATTCCTGCTCCTAGTCTCATATTCCTGGTCCCTGTACCCATTCCAGGTCTCTGTCCCCTATTCCTGGTCCCTGTCCCAGTCTCTGTCTCTTATTCCCCGTCCCATTCCCGGTCCCTACCCCCTTTCCCTTTCCCTGTCCCCATTCCCGCTCCCTGTCCCCATTCCCGCTCCCTGTCCCCTCTCACCGGACGCCGCCGCCATCGCTCCGGCCCCCGCCTCGACGCTCACGCGATCGTGAAAACCCCGCGCTGCTCCCGCCCACCAATCACAGCGCGCGATCGCTCCTCTATTTGCATAACCACGCCCTTTGTCTTGGCCCCGCCCAGCGCCGGCTGCAGCCGCGTCCGGGCGCTGTTTCCTCCCAGTTCCCTCCCAGCGCTCCCAGTAAGAGCCAGACTGGGAGGGAAAGCGCTCCCAATTCCTTCCCGCTGCTCCCAGGATCGCTCCCAGTGCAGCGCAGGGCGGGGCCGCTTGGGAACCCCCCCAGGGCAGAGCGCGGCTGCTTTTGGGTGTCGGCACCGCCCGGGCCGGGCTGGGAGAGGAGGAGGAGCGGGAGGAAGAGGAGGGACAGAGGAGGAGGAGAAGGAAAGAGAAAGAGAAAGAAGCGGCAGGAAGAGGAGGAGCAGGAACAGGAGGGACACAGGAGAAGGAAGAGAAAGAGAAGGAACAGGAGGAAGAGCAGCAGCAGGAACAGCACGTGGTTCTCCGCTCACCCGCTCCGGCCGCATCTCCCCCGGCTCCGGCAGCATCGCCCCCTCCGGAACCCACAGGTGAGCGGGGAGGGGGAGCTCGCCCCAAATCCATCGGGGGGTCTCCGGGTGTTTTTTTTTCTCACGGCAGGGGATGTTTGGATCTTGCAGGACCCCAAAGCCGAGCCAGAAATGGCCCTGGAGGGATCTTGTGGGGTCCCACGTGGCGATGTCCCGGTCCCGGCGGGCAGAGGGGAGATATCGGGTTTGGAGATCTCCGGGAGAGTCGGGAGAGAACGCGGGAGTGAGCGCAGAGGGGCGATCCCGGAGCCAGGGGACCCCGTCAGACTGGAGCGGTGCGGGTGCCTGGAGATGAGCGGGGTCCGGGCCCCCGGAGGCTGAAAAGGGCGCTGACTTCTGCAGCTGCACTTGGGCAGCGGGACCATCAAACCCAACGAGCTCAGCCCTTGTTTTCCCCTCAAACCAGGATTTCTCATTCCCAAACCTTGGCCAGATGGAGGAGGAGGACACAAGAAAGAGGAAGATGTCCCGGGAGCCCCAGGCAGGTGAGGAGGAAGTCACTGCTCCTTTCCCCCTCTCTCCTGCTCCATTTCCCAGCCCAGCCTGGCCCCCGGCTGCAGGACAACCCCGCTGCCAACGCCGTCCTGCCAGGGATGCACTGGGGGGATCTGCTTCCCCTTCCCTGTGGCATGGAGGCAAATCCCATCCTCTCCTTGTCCTTCCTCCCCCAGACAAGGAGCTGAGCACGGAGAGCAGGGAGGACAAATCCCCGCAGCAGAACCTCATGGAAGAGGCCGTTTTGAGCGGCTCCATGGTGCAGGAATCCAACGGGGAGGAAAAGCCCTGGAGATCCCGCACGAGGAGGGGCTGCAAACACAGATCATGGGGATCTGGGGAGGAAAGGTCCACCCTGGGCCAGGGAGGCGGCCGGAGCTCGGAGCTGGGGGTGCCTGAGCAGCTTCAAAATGTGGAGAAGCCCCACAAATGCTCAAAATGTGAGAAGAGCTACAGGTGGAGATATGAACTGATCCGCCACTGGAGAATCCACACTGGGGAGAGGCCCTACGAATGTGGGAAGAGCTTCAGCCACAGCTCCCACCTGATCCGCCACCAGAGGAGCCACACTGGCGCGAGGCCTTATGAGTGTGACCAGTGCAGGAAGAGGTTTCAGACCAGCTCTGATCTCCTCGTGCACAAGAGGATTCACACGGATGAGAGGCCCTTCCACTGCCCTGACTGTGGGATGGGCTTCAATCGCAACTGCCACCTTGTCAGGCACCGGCGCATCCACACTGGGGAGAGGCCCTACGAGTGTCCTGAGTGTGGGAAAAGCTTCAGCTGGAGCTCCACCCTGATCAAACACCAGAGGAGCCACACTGGGGAGAGGCCCTATGAGTGTGACCAGTGCAGGAAGAGGTTTCAGACCAGCTCTGATCTCCTCAAGTACCAGCCGATTCACACGGATGAGAGGCCCTTCCGCTGCCCCGACTGTGGGATGGGCTTCAAGCGAAACTCCAACCTCGTCAGGCACCGGCACATCCACACTGGGGAGAGGCCCTACGAGTGTCCTGAGTGTGGGAAGAGCTTCAGACATAACTCCACCCTTATTGCCCACCAGAGGAGCCACACAGGGGAGAGGCCCTACGAGTGTGACCAGTGCAGGAAGAGGTTTCAGACCAGCTCCAGTCTCCTCCTGCACCAGCGGATTCACACGGATGAGAGGCCCTTCCGCTGTTCTGACTGCGGGAAGGGCTTCAATCGCAACTGCAACCTCATCACCCACCGGCGCATCCACACTGGGGAGAGGCCCTATGAGTGTCCAAAATGTGGGAAGAGCTTCTCACACAGCTCACCCCTGACCAGACACCAATGGAGGCACCACTAAGGGAAGCCTTGCAGGTGTCTTGACTGCAGGAAGAGCTTGGTGCACTGCTCCAGCTCCATCCCCCATGGGAGGATCCGTGCTGGATGATCCACAGGGACCCCCAGTAGACAGAACCTCGGTAATCCGTGGTGCCAATGATCCATGTTGAGAAGACACCTGGCTAGGGACTCCAAAGCCTCCTGGTTCCCCTTGCTGCGATTTTCTTTTCATTTCTCTTTATCCTTTCGAAGCACCCAAAACCAGGTTAAAAATAAAGATTTTGAACAAAGACATGAATGGGGACATGGGGGAATCTTGGAGGGGATGTGGAGGATGCTGGGTGTGAGGGATTTGAAGGTTCCTGGCAGTGACTTGGGGCTTGCTCAGGGTTCTGGGCTCCCCAGGCCGAGCAGCTCCGGCTGTGCTGGGAGACCCTGGCAGAGGTTCTGGGGTAGCTGGTCAAGGACCTCCTGCCTCACAACTTTCCACATGGTCCCACGTCCGGGTTCCCAGTGTCCACTGTCTAGGATCCCACTGTCCCCGCTGTCACCAACCCTCGCCCCCCACCCATTCCTGTGTCACTCCACTCACAGTCCTGTCCTGCTCCCATTTCCGGTCTTGTTCCCTGTGCCTGTCCAGTATTCTCTGGTTGCTGTTCCCATGTTCCTTTTCTCATATTCCTTGCCCTGTTCCCATTCTCATATTCCTGGTCCTGCTGCAGCTCCCACATTTCCATTGCTGTATTCCCTGTCCCGTTCCCATATTCCTGTTTCCAATCCTGGTCCCATCTTCATAATCCATATCCCATATTCTCTCCCTGATTTCTGTTTCCATGTTCTCTGTCCTGTTTCCATTTTCCCATCCCCGATCCCATATTCCTGTATTACCATATTCCCAGGAATATTCCTGTATTTCCAGTCCCATTCCTGGTCCCTGTCTCCATTCCCGGTCCTTGTCCTTTATTCCCTGTTCCATTCCCAGTCTAGTACTCCTGGGCCCAATCTTGGTCCCTTTCTCCATTCCGTGTATCATTCCAAGGCCCTGTCTCATATTTCCAGTCCCATTCCCGGTCCCTGTCCATATTTCCAATCCCTGTCCCCATTTGCAGTCCCATTCCCAGTCCCTGTTAATATTCCCCATCCCATTCCTGGACCCCGTCCCCATTCCCAATCCCTGTCCTCATTCCCGTTCCCTCTCTCCATTCCTAGTCCCAGTCCGCTATTCCTGGTCCAATTCTTGGTCCCTGTCCCCATTCCCAGTATTATTCCCTTTCCCAGTCCCCATTCCCGGTGCCATTCCCCAGGGCCGCCTCTGGCATGGGGCCCTGAGGGCTCCCCAGCTCGGGCTGGCTGTGGCACACGAACCCTTCAGCCCTGCTGCTCTCCTGGGCCAGCTGCAGAGAGCACAAGGCTTTGGCCATTTCTCAGAGGCCCCCAGCTGGCCAGAGCAGCCCCTCCTGCCAGCACCCCCTGTGCCTCAGAGCCCTCCCTCCTGCCGGGGACATGGAGGGGACACAGGCCTGCAGGAGGCTCCTGTTCCTGAGACAGGAGCAAGGCTGCAGCTCCAGCCTTTGGGCCCTGGGCCGCAGCAGCCCAGGGGAGGCCCAGCTGCAGAGCTCGCAGCCCCCAATGTGTTTCACTGGAACCCTTTGGAACACTGATCCCTGTTGGGGTTCCCAGTACCTCTGAGGGTCCGGCCCATGCAGAGAAATGGCTTAAATCAATTAGCGAGACAGCATGGTCGAGTATGTCTTGAAAAATCAAAAAGGTTTAATAAAAGAAAGAAAATAATGCAAAACAAAGAACAGAGCCAAGCTCAGTATAGGGACAGGTCCCATACACCTGCTACAACACCCCGAAAACGCCCCAAGCTCCTTTGTTCTCTCTCTTATCTACTTCACGATCCAAGAGTGTTCCACTGGCAAACTGCTAATAGAAAGAGGTACAGGATTTGAAGAACAGCAACAAAGTCCAACAGGTGCTTCTCCTGGCATTGAGCCAATTACTGTCAGGACAGCCAAGAAGTTTCTCAGTCCTTTACCTTATAAGAAATACAAGATGTGAGTCAAACCTTTCCCTATATGGAAAACACTTCCTCAGGTGTGGGCTGCTTTACTACAAATCCCCATCCCATATTATCTCTCCACTCGCTGTTTCCATATTCCCAAGTTATTTCAGGATCAGTCAAATTAAGATGTGGGAGACTCTGTAAGTGTTCCCACTCTGAATGTGGAGGTTGTGTCTGCACTAACCCAACCTGTCACCAGCGCCCCAAAGTGGGGGAGTGACAACATTTTTGGGGTCACCCCCATGACTTCCACCTCCCCACATCCCACTGAGGATGCTGTGCTACCTTGCACTCCCTGCATGGCACATCCCCCGAGGGGACCTTGGGGACTTTGGGGGCTGTCCCTGTGTCCCCACCCCCAGTCCCCCAAGGTACCTCCTCTACTGCGCCCACACTCGGCCCCGATTCCTGTAGGGGATTCCCAATGTGAGCAGGCAGGAGTTTGAGTCACACCCTCACCTCTTCTCCTCCTCCTCCTCCTCCTCCTCTTCCTCTTCCTCTTCCTCTTCCTCTTCCTCTTCCTCTTCCTCTTCCTCCTCCCCCTCCGGGAGGTGATGTCACTTCTCTTGCTGGGGACGCACAGGTAACACCGGGCAGACACCGCGGGTCACCCCTCGAAGGGACTGTGGGGTCACGGTGGCTCCTGGAGTCCCCTGGATGTGACAGCTGAGGGGTCCTGGGATGCTACAGTGACAATTTGGGGAGTGGGTGCTTGTTTGGGGGCCTCCAGGGTAGGTCATGAAGTCCTCTCCTGTCACCCCAGACACCCCCAGCCCGTGCCTCAGTTTCCCCCTCGCTCTGCAGGGACCACCTGGAGCTGATGGTCTGGAGTTTGGTTTATTTTGGGAGGTTTTGGCGTTGGGGCTACTGGGATGGGCTGGTGGGCCAGTGGGGTGGGCTGGGGTGTGGCCAGATTGGTGGCCATCTGGGCTGGGGGCTGGCCAGGCTGGGGGGCTGCAGGGCCAGGGGCCATCCAGACCAGAGTCCAGCTGGAATCTGTGGTTCTGGTGCCCATCTGGACCAGTGTCCATCCAGAGTGGGATCAATGGCTCTGGTGTCCATCTAGATCAGAATCCAACCTCTCCTTGCCCCCCTCCATCCCAGGCTCCCCAGCTGGAGCTGCTCCTCACTGCAGAGTGGACAAGACCCATGGTCAGTCCCAAGATGACCCCAAGCCCCCTCCCACCAACATCACCAGGCCACCCACCCTGCTGCCACCAATGTCCCCTGGAAGCCGGGCCAGCTCTGGATCTCCTGGAAGAGGAGATCCACAGGCCTGGGCTGAGGACTTGAGAGCATCCAGGATGGTGAGCAGAGAGTCCATGGGGTACATGGGGACAGTTGGGGACACAGCTGGGGACACCTGGGGGGACAGGGAGTGGTGAGTGAGGGTTGGAGGAGGAGGGATGCACCCAAAAATATGTCAAAGTCAAGGGGAGGCCACCCAAAATTGGGGGAAAGGATGGGAAAGGAGGGAAAGGATCCAAAATAGGGCATAGGGACCTAAAACGGGGAAAGGACCCAAAATGGGGGGAGGTAGGACCCAAAATCAGAGGACAAAGTGTGTCATGGGATGTCATGGAGTGTCACAGGGTGTCGTGGGATGTCCCTACCTGTGGCGGGACAGGTTAAGATGCTCAGGGTCAGAAGCAGCCATGGGGACATCCTGAGGGACAGGGGGACACCCTGCGGGACACAGGGACATTTGAGGGACATGGCTCTGGGACCTGAGGGACTTTGGCCCCACTGGGGGCGAGGGACAGGGACACAGGGGACAGGGACAGGGACACACAGGGGGGACTGGGACACACGAGGCAGGACAGGCACACACAGAGGGGGTGACGGAGGCACGGCAGGGGCTGGAGACACACAGAGGGAGGGGACACGATGTCACCAGGATGCTCATCAGGGGACAATGTCACCATAGCTGTTGGGATGCTGGCACCAGGACGCCTTTGGTGACACCCACTGCAGGGCCATGTGACCCCACAGGTGACACTGACCCTTGCCCTGTCCCCAGCCCATCCCCAGGAGTGGTTGGGGTCCCTTGAGTGCAGTGGCCCTGGGACACCCTGGTGGCTGTCACTCGCTTCCAGGCCACTTGTCCCCAGCTGAACAACTTCTCTGTCCCACCCTGGTGGGGCTGACTTTCCGTGGGACACCACAGTGGTGACAGTGGGGACGTGGTGGCAGGAACTGCATTGGGCAGCGCTTTGCCATGGCCGAGATGAAGGTGCTGGTGGCACTGTGGAGGCAAAGGTGGTGGCACTGATGCTGCTGCTCCAGTTCATGTCCCCAGTGTCCCCACCCATGCCCATGTTCCCTCATGGCCCCACCCATGGCATTGTCCCCAACATGTCCCCATCCATGCCTTAGTTCAACATCTTTATTTTTAGCCCAATTTCAGGGCTTTCAAAAGGATGAACAGAAACGTTTTCATTTCAAGGCCAAAACAAAAGGATTTATGTCTTCCTCCTGGCAGAGCATCCACATGCTTGGGTGGGTGGGAATAACCTTTTTTGGATGGGGTTTCCACTGCACTGTCTCCAAAATTGTGGGGTTTGACCCAGTCCGTCCCTGTTTTCTGTGGAAGATGCCCGTGTGCCTGAGACAAATGAAATGATGGATTTATGTTGGAGAAGACCTCCAAGGCCATCCAGTGTTGCTTGATGGCACCAGAAGATGCAAAAAGTGAGATTTTTCTGAGGTCAGAAGTGGACAAATCTGCTCACCACAATGGATGTCTGATGTTGGTTTGTGGATGTGTCCAGGTGCCCACAGGGAACCAGGAGGATGTGGAGCCCCCGGCCAGGTGTCTTCCCAACATGGATCACCGGCACCACGGATCACCAGGGCTCTGCCCACTGGGGGTCACTGGGGATCATTCAGTGCAGATCCACCCATGGGGGATGGAGCTGGAACAGCGCACGAAGCTCTTCATTCAGGGCACTCACAGGGCTTCCTTTAGTGGTGGCTCCGTTGGTGTTGGGTCAAATGAGAGCTCCTGGAGAAGCTCTTCCCACACTCAGCACATTTGTAGGGCCTCTCCCCAGTGTGGATGCGCCGGTGGGTGACGAGGTGGGAGTTGTACCTGAAGCCCTTCCCGCAGTCGGGGCAGCGGAAGGGCCTCTCATCCGTGTGAATCCGCTGGTGCTTGAGATCAGAGCTGGTCGGATACGTCTTCCTGCACTGGTCACACTCATAGGGCCTTTCCCCAGTGTGGCTCCTCTGGTGGACAGTCAGATGGGAGCTCTGAGTGAAGCTCTTCCCACACTCCCCACACTTAAGGGGCCGTTTCCCTGTGTGGATTCTCTGGTGGAGGATCAGGTTGGATTTGTGGATAAATCTCTTCCCACACTCCCCACATTCATAGGGCCATTTCCCCTTGTGGCTCATCTGGTGCCAGATCAGGTGGTAGCTCCGGCTGAAGGTCTTTCTACACTCCTCACACTCGTAGAGAGCCTCAGCGGAGTGGCTCCTCTGGTGGGCAGTCAGGGTGGAGCTATGCCTAACGCGCTTCCCACATTTGAGACACTAGTAGGGCCTCTCCCCAGAGTGGATGCGCTGGTGGATGATGAGGTGAGACTTTTGCCTGCAGCCCTTCCCGCAGTCGGAGCAGCAGAAGGGCCTCTCAACCGTGTGAATCCGCTGGTGCAGGATGAGACGGGAGCTGGTGGGAAACCTCTTCCTGCATTTGTCACAGTCGTATGGCCTCTCCCCTGTGTGGCTCCTCTGGTGGCGGATCAGGTCGGAGTTTGATCTGAAACCCTTTCCACACTCCCCACACTCGTAGGGCCATTCACCCAGATGGATTCTCCAATGGCTGATTAGGGATCGTCTTTTGCTGAAGCTCTTCCCACAATCCGAGCACTTGTGGAGCTTCTCCCCATCCTGAAGCTGCTCAGGGACCCCCAGCTCTGAGCTGTGGCCGCATCTCTGGCCACCTCCCTGGCCCAGGGTGGCTTTTCCTCCTTGGATCCCCGAGATCTTCATTTGCAGCCCCTCCTTGTGCAGGATCTCTGCGGCTTTTCCTCCCCATGGGAATCCTGCACCATGGAGCCACTCAAAACGGCCTCTTCCACGATGTTCTGTCTAGGAGATTCATCCTCCCTGGTCTCCGTCCTCATCTCCATATCTGGGAGAGGAAGGACAAGGAGAGGATGGGATTTACCCCAGTGCCACAGGGAAGGGGAAGCAGATGTCCCCAATGCATCCCTGGCAGGACGGCGTTGGCAGCGGGGTTGTCCTGCAGCCGAGGGCCAGGCTGGGCTGGGAGATGGAGCAGGAGAGAGGGGGAAAGGGGCAGTGACTTCCTCCTCACCTGCCTGGGGCTCCCGGGACATCTTCCTCTTCCTCGTGACCTCCTCCTCCTCCATCGGGCCAAGATTTGGGAATGGGAAATCCTGGTTTGAGGGGGAAAACAAGGGCTGACCATGTTGGGTTTGATGGTCCTGCTGCCCAAGTGCAGCTGCAGAAGTCAGCACCCCTTTCAGCCTCGGGGTGCCTGGACCCCGCTCATCTCCAGGCTCCCCCACCCGTCCAGGCTGACGGGGTCCCCCGGATCCGGGATCGCCCATCTGCGCTCTCCCTGCTCCGGGGCTCCCGCGTTCCCCCCCGGCTCTCCCGGAGATCCCCAAACCCAATATCGCCCCTCTGCCCGCCGGGACCGGGCCATCGCCACGTGGGACCCCACAAGATCCCTCCAGGGCCATTTCTGGCTCGGCTTTGGGGTCCTGCAAGATCCCAACATCCCCTGCCCCGAAAAAAAACCCACCCGGAGACCCCCCCGATGGATTTGGGGCGAGCTCCCCCTTCCCGCTCACCTGCGGGTTCCGGAGGGGGCGATGCTGCCGGAGCCGGGGGAGATGCGGCCGGAGCGGGTGAGCGGAGAACCACGTGCTGTTCCTGCTGCTGCTCTTCCTCCTATTCCTTCTCTTTCTCTTCCTCCTCCTCTGTTCTTCCTGTTCCTGCTCCTCCTCTTCCTGCTGCTTCTTTCTCTTTCTCTTTCTCTTTCTCTTTCCTTCTCCTCCTCCTCTGTCCCTCCTCTTCCTCCCGCTCCTCCTCCGCTCCCAGCCCGGCCCGGGCGGTGCCGACACCCAAAAGCAGCCGCGCTCTGCCCTGGGGGGTTCCAAAGCGGCCCCGTCCCGCGCGGCACCGGGAGCGATCCTGGAAGCAGCGGGAAGGAATTGGGAGCGCTTTCCCTCCCAGTCTGGCTCTTACTGGGAGCACTGGGAGGGAACTGGGAGGAAACAGCGCCCGGACGCGGCTGCAGCCGGCGCTGGGCGGGGCCAAACCAGAGGGCGTGGTTATGCAAATAGAGGAGCGATCGCGCGCTATGATTGGTGGGCGGGAGCAGCGCGGGATTTTCACGATCGCGCGAGGCCGGGGGGGCCGGAGTGATGACGGCGGCGTCCGGTGAGAGGGGACAGGGAGCGGGAATGGGGACAGGGAGCGGGAATGGTAGCGGGAATAGGGACAGGGAGCGGTACTTCGGGGCCGAGACCAACAATGGGACCGGTAATACGGAGCCCGGAATGGGGACAATGACTCGGAGTGGGACCGGGAATTGCGGACAGGGACTGTGAATCGTACCAGGAATAGGGACAAGGACCGAGAACGGGGACCAAGACCGGGAGTGGGATTCAAAATACGAGAAAGGGACGTGGGAAAGTATCGGGAATGGGGATAGTGACCGGGAATACGGACACGGACCTGGAATGGGGCCCGAATGGGAATATATATATATATATGGAACGGGACAGGGAATATGGAAGCAGCAAGCATAGACAGAATGTGGGATGACAATTAAGAAAGTGGGACCGGGATCAGAAACGGGAATACAGGAACAGGACTGGGAATGTGGGAACAGGACAGGGAATATAGTAATGGAAATGCAGGCGTGGCAGGAAGCCCAGCAAAATAAAGGGACCAGGAATATGAAAATGGGAAGAGGATGGGAAATATTGGACTGGGAATATGAGAATGGCAGCCAGACAGAGAATACGGAACAGGGACAGGGAATGAGACCAGGAATGGGATCCAGACTGGGATGGGAGCAGGATGGGACCGGGAGTGGGGTGACACGGGAACAGGCTGGGGGCAAAGGGGAGTCACAGCATGAGGGGGGGATCCTGGACAGGGGACATTGGGAACAGGGATGGGGGGACATGGAGACAGTTCCAGAGCAGGGGGTCCTTGATCAGCTGCCCCAGAACCTCTGCCAGGTTCTCCCAGCACAGCTGGAGCCGCTTGGCCTGGGGAGCCCAAAGCCCTGAGCAAGCTCCAAGTCCCTGCCAGGAACCCTCAACTCCCTGGCACCCAGCATCCCCCACATCCCCTGCAGGATCCCCCCATGTCCCCGTCCATGGCCATGTACGCACCATGTCCCCATCAGTCTTTTAGTCCAACATCTTTATTTTTATCCTGGTTTTGGGTGTTTTGAAAGGATAAAGAGAAATTAAAAGAATAACAAGGTCTGGGGGAGCCGTTAGGCAGTGGAGCCCCCAGCCAGGTGTCTTCCTAACATGGATCACCGGCACCACGGATCACCGGGGCTCTGCCCACCGGGGGTCACTGGGGATCATCCAGTGCAGATCCTCCCATAGGGGATGGAGCTGGAGCAGCGCACGAAGCTCTTCCTGCACTCAGGGCACTCCCAGGGCTTCCCTCAGGGGTTCCTCTGTTGGTGTCTGGTCAAGGCTGAGCTCTGTGAGAAGCTCTTCCCACACTTGGGGCAGTTGTAGGTCCTGTGACAGCAGAAGGAGCAGGGCTGGCTGTGATGCTCTCGAGTGCCTGGGACATGACAAGGGGCAGGGCTGGCTGTGATTTGTTTGGTGCCTGTGAAATCCCAAGGGCAGTGTCACCATGGGGGCAGCTCTCAATGTCCCCAGCAGGTCACGCTGCCCAGTGCAGCCCGTGCCAGCGGTCACTGCGCACACGGGGGAGGCTGGGCTGGACGGGGGTCGGGGCAGAAACGCCGCCCCCGGGACTGGGCTCTGCCCCTGCCTCTGGGGCCCAGCCCCTGCTGGGAGCGCCTTGGGCAGGGCACGGGGCTGCTGCAGGGCCAGGGGGACAGGCCTTGCCCCCTGCCAGCTGCCTGCGCCCCTCTGATGCCTGTCCCACATCCCTGTGCCTCCTGTCCCCGCTACTCCCTGCCACCTTCACTCCCTCCATCAAAGCCCCACTCAACCTCTGCACTGGGACCTCTGGAAGAAAGACAGAATGAAGGAGAGGAAGTGCAGTCAGTGTACCCTGGCTGGATGCCAGGCACCCAGCAAAGCTGCTCTCTCACTCCCCTGCAGAGATGGACAGGAGAGAGAAAACAGAATGAAGGCTTCATGGCCTGAGATAAGGACTGGGACAGATCACTCAGCACATGCCATCATGGGCAAACCAGGTTTGAAATTAGAGACATTAATTGAATTTATTGCTATCAAAATCAGAGCAGGATAATGAGAAGTAAAATAAATCTTTAAAAACACCTTCTGTCCCTCCCTCTATCCTTCCCAGCTCTACCTCCTCCCCGAGTGGGTTCAGGGACACAGGGAATGGGGGTTCTGGTCAGTTCATCACATCTTTTCTCCTGCTGCTCAGGGAGAGGAGTCGTTCCCCTGCTGTGCCAGGGTTCCTTCCCAGGGACACTTCTCCATGAACTTCTCCAACATGAGTTCATCTCCTGGACAGCAGTTCTTCACAAACTGCTGCACCGTGGGTCACTCTTCCATGGGCTCACAAGTCCTACCAGGACCCTGCTCCAGCGTGGGCTCCTCTCTCCATGGGTTTGCAGGTCCCTGCCAGGTCCCAGCTCCAGCACAGGTTTCTCATGGGATCACAGCCTCCACTCAGGCATCCCCCTGCTCTGGCACGGGCTCCTGCAGGCGCTGCAGGTGCATCTGTGCACTCGGTGCCCTCCATGGGCTGCAGGGGCCCAGCTGCCTCAGCAGGGACTGCACCACGGAATCTCAGGGCAATCAGCTCCAGCAGCTGCAGCAGCTCCTGCCCCTCCTCCTGCCCTGCCCTGGCTGTGTGCAGAGTTGTTCCTCTCCCATGTTCTCCCCCTGCTCTTCCCTGGACACAGTCACAACTACACCATAAACGATTTTCTCAAATCTGTTATCCCAAAGGTGTTCCCACCATTTCTGCCTGGCCCAGCCTTGTCCTGTGGCCGGTCCGTCCTGGAGCCGGCTGGCGTTGCCTCTGCGGGACATGGAGGAGCAGCTGCTTCCAGCAGCCTCTCACAGAAGGTGCTCCTCGAGCCCTCCTTGCCAACACCTGGCCATGCAAACCTGGTATAAGTCTGGCAGGGTTTTTATTACCACTATGAATTCTTGTTATTGCTATTATTGAGGCACTAATTTTGAAGACTTTAAAAAGCTAAGGTTATGGACAACAATATATTGCTGATTTAGCTGGAAAAAAATAAGCTTTGCTGAAATTAGTTAAAACTCAGAGGATGGTTAAAAGAGTCCGGATTTTAGATAAGCTATCCCAGATCTAATAACTCATTGCCTGTCAACTTTAATAAAGTTTATCTAATTGGCAATCAATTATTGGGTCCTCATATTTATCAGTGGCTCCTGGCACCCAGGCAGGGCCAGCCCAGCCCCGGGGTTTCTGAGGGTCTTGTGGGCATCCCCCGTGTGCAGGACATCCCCGCTGGAGGAGGGTGTCCCCCCGTGGGGCAGCCCCAGCCCTCGGGCAGCGCTCAGCCAAGCAGAGAACACCCTCAGCTGGGGCCTCGTTTTTTGTGCACCCCTGAGCCCCTGGAAATCTCCATCCCAATTTTGGGTCAACCTGAGCTCCTGTCTATCTGGGACCCCATTTTTGGAGCTGTATTGGGATTGCAGCGCCTGGTTTTGGTAGCAGGGGGTGTTCAGGGCTGGCTTTTGAGAGCAGCTGCCAGAAGCTTCCTCCGTGTCCAGCAGAGCCAATCCGTGGTGCCTCCAAAGACTGAGGTGCCACATGCTGAGATCCACGGGTAATGCAGAGATCCCCCCCGAGCCCCTGGAGGAGCCCCTGGCAGAGCAGGGCAATGCCTGACAGGAGGCTGTGACCCCGGGGGACACCTGCGGGCAGAGGGGCCCCCGCTGGAGCAGCCTGTCCTTGAGGGGCTGAGCCTGTGGCAGAGTGACCCACGCTGCAGCAGCTTGAGGGGGGCTGTTCCCCACGGGATGGGCTGAGCTTGAAGGAGTTCCTGGAGAACTCTGCTGTGGGAGGGAGCCCAGGGTGCAGCAGGGGAACAGCTCCTGTCCCTGAGCAGCCGGAAAAGCCCCGGGGCACGAACTGACCATGGCCCCACTCCCTGTCTCCCTGCTCTGCCGGGGGAGGAGGTGGAGCTGGAAGGAGGGAGGCGTCAGGGGAGGCTGATTTCAAGGGTCTCATTTACTTCTCATTAGCGTGCTCTGAATTTTTGGAGTTTTCTGCCAGAAATCTCTCCCCTCCTCCACTCATCGACAGGAGTTTGGGGCAGTTTTCCCTTTTTCGGGGAAATCAAAGTGATGAACTGATGCTCCTAGTTAGGCGGTAGGAGAAATGAGGCTTCAGGGCTTCCCGCTGAGTGGGAGGCACCCAGCACGCAGGGCTGGGCCAGGCGGTCCGGGAGGTGCGGAGAACTTTGTTTGTGTTTTGAGCTCAATCCCGGCTGGGGCCCGGGCGCGTCCCAGGGCGGTTCCTGATCTGCGGCTTTGCCCTCAGACAGCCCGGGGGCGGGGCCTGAGAGGCTGTGCCGTGTGCAGAGCCCGCCGCTCGCCGCGATTGGCTGGTTCTGCCGTCACTCCTGGCTCTCGCTGCGCGCTGATTGGGCAGAGCAGAGCGGGGACAAGCCCGCGTCCAGCCCCCTCTGGCACGGCGGAGACGGAGCGTCTATGCGGGCCCGGGAGCGGCGGCAGCGGCCGGAGCCCGGGGAGGCGGCGGCGGAGCTCGGAGGCGGCCCCGGCGCAGGTGGGAGCCGCGCTGGGTTGTGCCGGGGCTCGGGGCTGGCTGCGGGCGGACGGGGCGGCAGGGGGCTCTGGCTGTGGCTCGGTTGTGCCGTGTCCGCGCCGTGTTCCCCGTGCCCTGAGGGCGCTGCGGGAGCGGCTGCCCGCGGTCTCCTTCCCGCGGGTGCCTGGGCAGGAGCCGGTGCCGGAGCAGCGCTGGCTTGTCCCGGTTCCTGTGGGTAGGACGGAGGCGGCTGCGCTGTCCCCGGGCCTGTGCGGAAAAATTCGCATGGCCAGAGGTTTCTGTGCCCGAAGGAGACAGAGGAGTCCTGTCAAAGTGAGTTTGTTGATAACAAAGGGAGAGGCCATGCGGCATTTGCCATGCGGTCTCTCCAATTGTTGTAGTACGCAGCCTCCTTTTTATCCTGATTTTCCTTTCTGCATCTCCGTTTGCCCCGTGGGGAAGGTGCTTGGGAAGTTCAGACTTCCCGATCCGCCTCCTGCATGTCCTCGTTAATGTGCACCCCCCTTTTGTATTACATCCGATATTCAAGGCTCTGTTCAGTCTTTGTTCTTCTTCTCCGTGTTCAGGAATTTCGCAGGATCTTGGCTGAGCAGCAGTCCGTGTCAATGAGTAACATTTTCTGAACCTGATGGTTTCTCCCGTTCCTTCCTTATCCCAATCCCTGGCCCTATCTCCAAGCAGATTCACTCACTGACTCTGTTTTTTCTTCCTGGGTCTTCTTTAGTTTTGGGATTATTCTCAGTGATCTCATTCCCTGTCCTTTTGTAGCCGTTTGTGGCTCAGGAGGCCTGGCTGCCACCTGCACCCCCTTGCTCAGCTGCTGAATGAGCTGCACTCAGCAAGGTGTCCTGCATGGCCCAAAGATGAGAGTTGCTGTAGCACAGAAGAGGAGGAAGAGCATTCGTTTAACCCATGGTGTACCAGGGAACCCCGAAACCGTGTCCCATTCCCATCTTTTCCACGTTTGGGCCGGAACATGAGCTGCTTTCTTATTTCTTTTGTTCTCTGTTTCACCACTTTTCCGTTGTCATCTCTTTGCCAGCAGCATCTTGAGTCATTTAATTTTCCACACTGTGCTCTTCCTTCTGCTCATGGATAATCTGATCCCATCCCATGGTGAAATGTTGTGTCCTTGGTTTGAGTGGATTGGTGGGCCAGACTCAGGAGCTGGATCTGTCTGCTTGGTTCTGATTTCGAGGACAGCTTATAATCCAATTATTGCTTGCAGTGTCCTTGTGCCCTGCAGATGGAAGCCTGATTCCTTCCCAGGGGCTGTTTGGGTCGGCTCTCCCCTGCCCAGGAGGGCAATGCCTCTGCCAGGTCCTTGTGACCAAGCCGGTCCCCTGGGTGCTGGGGCCCCCTTGGGCCCTGGGCTTGATCCCTCAGGGGCTGTAGAAACTCTGCCACGGCCTTTGCCTTCCCCTTGGCCTTTTCCTCCTCCCTTCTTGCCTTCCCCTGCTGTGCCTTTGTGACCAAGTGCTCCAGGGGCTTCTTCTGCCCCTCCTGCAGCCCCCCTGAGTGCCTGTGGGTGCTCATCCTCTGACAGCTGCTGAGCTTTCTGCAAAACCATTCATTTCTGCAGCGCCCCAAACAAAGTCATTCAAGGATAATCTCGATCCTTGCACATGGAATCCACATTTCCCATCTTCCTCCTCTTTTCCATCATCCTTCTTCTTACCACAGCGATTCCTGCTGCTGCTTCTTGCCTTAACCACATTCCTGCACATTCCCCTTGACCCTTTCCCTTCCCAGCACACCAACACCATCCATCCCCTGTTGTCTAAATCCCTTCTTGACTTCCCTAATTGCCCCCCTGGGTGTCCATGTCCTTAATTACCTCTGGGAGAATGTGCAAACTGCCTCAACATTCTCCCAAGGGACCCTTCAGAGATACTTTGGGATCATCATCCCATCTGCCGGGACCCCTTCCTGGCTTTCCCTTTTCCACCCTGCATGGGTGCCCTGCCATGTTTCCTCCCTGAAGATCCCAGTGTCCTCCCTGATGAGATTTTCAGTGCTCTCTCCCTGCTGACTCTTCACAGCCCCCCCTGATCTGTCACTCGTCTGTCTCCTGGACACTCACGGGTCCCCAGTCAATCCCCGGTGCCGCCGCCACCCAAGGGAGCCCATCACCCAAACTGGGTGAGGCACCTTCAGCTCCACTCACTGCCCGCTGCCCCGGGCAGTGGAAGGAATTCCAGACCAGCCCCAAGGTGTGTGGAAAAATTCCATCACCAGAGGTTTGTGTCCACAGAGAAGGCAGAGGAGTCGTGTAAAAGTAATTTCATTCATAAAAAGAGGGAGAGGCCATGGGACATTTCCCATGGGGTCTCTCCAGTTGTTGGAGGACGCAGCCTGCTTTTCGTCCTCATTTTCCTGGCATCATCTCCCTCTCCCTTTCCCCATTGGCTGAAGAACTTGAGAGGTACAGACTTCCTAGTGCACCTACCACATACCCCCCTTAATATGCACCCCACTTCTGTCTGGGTAGGGATATTCACAGCTCTGTTAAGTCTTTGTTCTTCTGGAAGTTCATGAATTGAGCAGGACCTTGGCTGAGCAGCAGTCTGTGTTGTCAGTGAATAATATTTTCTGGAACTGAGGGCTTCTTCTGTCCCTTCCTTATGTCCAAGTGCCTGGCCCTATCTCCAAGCAGATTCTCAGCATCTGTTTGTAAAGACACTTTCCTTTTCTTCCTTCCCTGGGAGTCCCCCGTTTGCAGGACATCGTTATGATTTAGAAGAGGTTTTGGCTGAGTCTGGATATTTGGTGAGTTTTTGATCTGTGTCTTGATGTTTGGAGGACTTTTGGGCTGAATCTTGGTGTTTTGGAGGTTCTTACAGACACAAGGTGCCCAGTGATTTCCTGAGAGGAGCTTGGGCAAGGAGGAACCCCCAGCCAAAGGTGCTCTCCTCTTGTTTTCTCCCCAAACCAGGATTTGTCATTCCCAAGGAGTGTCTGGATGGAGGAGGAGGAAAAGCCCCGGAGGTCCCACAGGAGGAGGGGCTGCAAACCCATCCCAGGGAGCTGCGAGGAGGAAAGACCCCCCCTGTGCCAGGAGGGTGGCCGGAGATCCAGCCGGAGCTCAGAGCTGGAGGAGAAGCCTGATGGAGGGGAGAAGCCCCACAAGTGCTTGGAATGTGGGAAGGGTTTCAGCCGGAGCTCCCACCTGGTCCGGCACCAGGTGATCCACACTGGGGAACGGCCCTATGAGTGTGGGGAGTGTGGGAAGAGCTTCAGGTGGAAGGGCTCCCTGCTCCAGCACCAGGTGATCCACACAGGGGAAAAGCCCTACCAGTGTGGGGAATGTGGGATGAGCTTCAGCTGGAAGGGCAGTCTTAGGCAACACCAGATGATCCACACTGGGGAAAAGCCCTACAAATGTGGGGAATGTGCGAAGAGCTTCAGAGTAAGCTGGGACCTGATCCAGCATCAGGTGATCCACACTGGGGAAGGGCTCTACACCTGCTTGGAATGTGGGAAGAACTTTGGATGCAGCTCCCACCTGAAATACCACCAGCGCATCCACACTGGGGAGAGGCCCTACGAGTGTCCCCAGTGTGGGAAGAGGTTTCAGATCAGCTCCAATCTCCTCAGACATCAGCGGATTCACACAGAGGAGAGGCCCTTCCGCTGCCCCGACTGCAGGAAGGGCTTCAAGCAGAACTCCACCCTCATCAGGCACCGGCACATCCACACCGGGGAGAGGCCCTACGAGTGTCCTGAGTGTGGGAAGAGCTTCTCACAGAGCTCTTACTTGACGAAACACCAGCAGAGGCACCACTAAGGGAAGCCCTGGGAATGCCCTGAGAGCAGGAAGAGCTTCGTGCGCTGCTCCAGCTCCATCCCCTTGGGAGGATCGGCATTGGATGATCCCCAGTGACCCTCGTTGGTGATCCATGGTCCTGGTGATCCGTGTTGGGAAGACACCTGGCTGGGGGCGCTCCACATCTTCCTGGCTCCCTGTGGACACCTGGAAGAATGCAGAGGCAGGAACATCCATCGGAACACAGACAGACACTGGGAATTCTTTGGGGAGAGTGGTTTGTTGACTTTCAGCCCCAGAAAATCTTTTGTGTTCAATCCTATCTTCTGGTGGCCTCAAGGAATACAGGATGGTCTTGAAGGTGTTTTCCAACCTCAGGGATTCCACAATTTTGATTTCCTATTGCCCAAGGGCGTCTTCCACACCCAGATGGGGCAAAGACCAAGATTTTGGAGACACTGGGGCAGAAACCCCTCCAGTAAATGTTCTTCCCTCCCACCCAAACACATGGATCCTCAGCTGGCACGGACACAAAAATCCTTTTCTTTAGCCCTTGATTTGCTTTTCATTTCTCTTCATCCCTTTAAAACAATCTGACACTGGGGTAAAAATAAGGACATTGAACTAAGACATGGGTGAGGACATGGAGGGACATAGACATGGAGAGTGACGTGGGGACACATGGACATGGAAGGGGACGTGGCCATTCATGGGGACACAGAGGGACACGGGGTCAGATGGAGATGTGGGGACAATGACAGGGATGGAAACGTGGTGGGGAGACAGCCATGGGTGAGGCCATGGTGGGACATGGCCAGTGACATGTGGGGACATGGCCATGGCCGGTGCCATGGGGGGAAGTTCCAGTGGCTGTGCGGGATGCTGGGTGTGAGGGAGCTGAGGGTTCCTGGGAGGGACTGGGGGCTTGCTGAGGGCTTTGGGGACCCCAGGCCAAGCGGCTCCGGCAGCGCTGGGAGACCCTGGTGGAGGTTCTGGGGCAGCTGCTCAAGGAGCCCCTGACCTGGAGCCCCAGCCAGGCATTGGGCTCCTGGAAGGGAATGAACGTCCTTGTCCCCAGGAGGGAAATCCCAGCAGCCCCAGGGTGTTGGGGGCAGCTGAGAGGCCACAGCTGGGAGGGGAAAGCCAGACAGAGCTGTCCCTCTCCAAAACTGCCCCCCAAAAATCCCCAAACTCATGGATTCTTTGCAGGACAAAGCTGTCAGGAGGTGCCTGAATTGAGGGAAAGGAGGGATGAGACCAACAAACTGAACAAGAGAGGCCTGGAACCCCTAAACCCAAGCACGGGTGTCTTGGGTTATGAAACCAAAAATGTGTGTTCTATTTCATGTGTTGAAAGCAGCTGGGGTGATGTTTATGTGTTGTTGTGGTGTATTTTTATTTTGTTTCCAATTGCAGCTCAGGTTTAATGGTCAGTTTTACATCACCCATATTTTGTATTGTTATAGTATATTTTATCCCTAATGGATTGTTCCTTTCTCCCTGTATTGTTGGCTTTGCCCTGGTTGTCTGTCTTCCCTAGACCTGCCCTTCCCTCCTCCTACACAATTGTCAATCCTTCCCTAACCATGCCCCTTCTTCCAGACCCTTCCCTGTCAATCCCCCAACCTTGGATGCCCCAGTGGTTGGTTTAAACTGTTCCCTCCCCTTGTGTTCTTTCACTGGTCTGTGCATTGTACTCCCCGCCTTATGTTCCTCCCCGATGTCACCCTTATTGGTTGGAAATTGTATCCTCTCCCAAGACCTCCCCCACTTAGAAGCCCCTGCAAGCCCAGGTTCTGTGCCTTTTTCTGTCCCTGACCCTCTGGGCAATAAACACCTTTGGGAATCACACAGAAGGCCTCTCCCTGTTCCTTGTCCCTGCGCTCGACGCGTGCCACCTGTGCTATAGAGCAACTGTGCCCTCCAGCTGCACCCCGGATTGCCTGGCTTTCTGGGGGCAGCCCACTCCTGGCGCCGTTGCCGGGAGCTGGCTGGGCTGAAGAACACTGGCATCGTGTCAGGAAGAGCTGCACACCTCCTCCTCCTCCGAGTCACTTCTGGGAGCAGTGGCGGAGTGCGTGCGACCCGTCGGGCCCCCACCCTAAGCTGATTCCAATAAAGGGTTTAAAAAGGAGCAATGTCTCCTGCCCTGTTATTATAAGCCTGGCGACTCGTCCGGAATCACCACGCTCACAGGAGACCTCTGGACATGACGGCCGCCTGCTCCAGGGACCCTCAGGAATTGCTGGCGACCCCTGGACCCTGGGAATCAGCAGGGGATCAGCGACGTGGAGGAGTGCCGGATTGGTGAGAAAATCCGGTGGTGGGCGTAGAGGCGAGTGAGTGGGCAAGTGAGTGAGACAGGCGCCGGCAGCTCGGACCCCTGAAGCGAGTGTGGACCTCTCAGTACCACAGTTCCGGAGTCCCGCGAGGGGGCCGGCCGGGAACAGGGGGAAGCGAGTGGGAGATGAAAGATTGACGCACCTCTAGGGATAGAGAGAACCCCACCTCCGGGCATGAGGAGGAATCTTAGTGAGTGAGTGACAAGCAAGGGTAGGCCTCCCAAAACTGGACAGGGGTGTAGGGAGGGGCAAGCGGAGTTCAAGCCCTGTTAGAACTTTGCCTCAGGAAAGGGGTCAGGGGAACCCCAATTGGACAAGGGTGTAGGAAGGGGCAAGCGGAGTTGCAAGCCCCGTTGGGACCTTACTTCTGGAGAAGGGTCAAGTGGACTCTCAACTAAACACAAAAAGGGGGCCCAGTAGGCCCCCACAATCCAAGTCTCTTGACATCAGGAGTCCAAGCATTGCGCAAGGCGTGGAGGCAGTAGAGTGCGTCAGTTGCGGTTTAGAGTTCTGTTGCCTGTTGTTAACTTTCAGTTCGGGTAGGGGCAGAGTTAGAAAGGGACTTTTATGTTAGAGAAAGATTTATTTTTTTTTCAAGGCCAGGGAAGTTTTGGTTACAGTTCGAATTTGTGTTGCCCGTCGTTAGTTTTCAGTTTGGTTAGGGGCACCTTAACAGTTTAGTTTGAGGCCTAAAAGTATGGGAGGGTGTGTAAGCAAGAGAGCAAGTACTCTTAAAGGTGGGAAGAAGAAAATCAAGAGTATTCCTCCTAATAGTCCCTTGGGGAAGTTACTGGATGGATGGGAGGATTGGGAAGTCATGAGGGAACTTGATAAGTATGATCCACTTCTGTGTGGACGTATGGCCCAAATTAGATTTGCCAGGAGAATGGCCGCAGGTCGGAACTCAGGACCGATGGATGTGCAGACAGTTAAATGAATACCTGAAAGCACATGAGGAGTTTGATTTAGAGGAACTAAGATACACTGCTTGCTGGATAGAAAATGCGGCAAAGGATAAGGAAACAAAGATTAGAAAGCTGCAAAATAAAAGGGAAGTAGTTGAAAAAGAGGAAGGGATTAACAAGAAGTGGGACCCCCTCGATTACTTGCCTCCTCCAACCCCTCCAGCTATCCCTCCTGCTGCACCCCCAGTACCTTCTGTAGCCCCTCTGGTGTCAGGCCCAACTCCTCCCCCAGCCATCCTTCCTTTACCGCCCCCACCTTTTCCAACGACCACTTCTTCTCCACCTCCCAACCCAACTGTGCTCCCGGTCCCTCCTTCGACCCCAGTTTCTATCCTTCCCCAGCGGCTATTCCCTCACCCCCTCCTAATTTGGATTCAAGTAAACCCTCACCACTTCCACAACCCCCTTGTGATTCCTCACATATTGTCCCCCTGCTGTCTGATGCTACCACTAACCTTCAGCAAGGCCCTACCTCTCAAATGAACGATTCTAAGACAGACGATGGACCGTATTGTAATACTCGGTGAAGAACCTGCAAGGTAGAGAAATTGTTCCCTCTTAGAGAGGTTCCTATGGGTGGGGTAGCTGGTGGAATTGGTTTTGTGAATGTTCCCTTGACTGCTTCAGAGGTCAGAAGTTTCAAGAAAGAAATAGGGAGTTTGACAGAGGACCCTGTGGGAATAGCCAATCAGGTCGAACAATTCCTAAGACCCAACACATATACAGAGAGAACTTAACTCTATTTTTAACATTAATTATTCTCCCTGGAGGAGGTCAGGCTAGTAAGGACTGTGGGAATAAATATTTGGGAATGGGAGAACCGACCAGGACCTCCAGGAGACCAGAAAATACCCCTGACAGACCCTAATTGGGACCCCAACGAGGAAGAGGGAAGGCGGAGTATGAGGGAATATAGGTCTCTGATGGTTAGGGGCATAAAGGAGTCAGTTCCCAGAGGGAGTAACACCAAGTTAGCAATTGATGGCACACAGGAGAAAGATGAAACTCCAGCAGCATGGCTGAACTGGTTAAAGCGAAGTTTCCAGTTGCATTCTAACATTGATCCAGATGGCCCAGAAGGCCAGATGCTGCTAAAGGTGCAGTTTGTGACCAAGGCCTGGCCGGATATTAGGAGGAAGCTGGAGGAAATGGAAGACTGGCAGGAGAAAGGGATTAATGAACTTCTACAAGAGGCCCTCAAGGTGTATTTGCAGAGAGAAGAAGAAAAAGCCAAGACAAAGGCTAGGATAATGGTGGCGGTTGCTAAAGCAAGTGTAAGGTCAGAAAAAGGGAAGTTGGCACCATCCAGTCAGGACCAATGAAACCTTAGAAGAAGTATGTGGAAAAACCAGGAAGGCCAGGAGCTGGACATTGTTTTTACTGTGGTGAGGAAGGGCATCTTAAAAGGAACTGCAAAAAGCTGGAGTTCGATGAGGCCATCACAAGAGAGCAAGACCTCCTGGGGAAGATTTTAAAAGGAGATGATTAGGGGTTTCGAGGGCTTTACATAATGGAGGACCCCATGAAACATCTGAGGGAGCCCTTGGCAAACTTTGAGGTGGGTCCATTAGGAGAGGATATGGAGTTTTTAATAGATACTGGGGCCGAAAGATCCAGTGTAAATAAATTGCCATTAGGGGTCACTTTAAGTAAAAGGACTTGAGACGTATTAGGAGCTGAAGGGAGGCCATTTCAAGCTCCTGTGATTGAAAAGGTAGAGATAAGGGGAAATTCCAAACAGTGCAGAGTGGACTTGATTTCCCTACCAAGGCTGGAAAGTAACTTGTTGGGGAGAGACCTCCAAGTTCGTTTAGGGGTTGGAGTAATCCCTGAGAATGGGAAAATGGTAGTGAGGATCATGGCACTCACCCAAAGTGACATGGAAGAAATCAATCTTGAGGTGTGGGCTGGGCAAGGAAAAACAGTGGAAATGGTAGAGAAAATTCCACCAGTGAGAGTTAAACAATACCCCATTTCACCTGAAGGAAGAGAGGGGTTAGCCCCGATAATCAAGCAATTACTGGAAGAAGGGATTTTAGAGCCCTGTATGTCCCCACACAACACATCCATTTTGGCCATGAAAAAGGCCGATGGAAGCTATCAGCTAGCGCAGTGTGGGAAACACTAAAAGCAAAAAAGGATTTTAGGGAGCTGAGAAAGCAGGCCTCAAACAGAAAAAGCTGAGATCTCAGAACTTGCAGCAACTGAGAAAAGTTGGGAACTAGGAAAGATACAGTAGTATATAATAGTATAGCGAACAAGGACATGGAAAACAAAGGCCAAGTTTTTAGGTTTGGCTTGAACAAGTTATAACACTGCAGAAAATATATGCCAGACAAGATAGTAGAAGGTCTTAAGCTTAATAAGGGTATTGTGTATTGTTAATAGAGAAGCATACAAATGACTATTGTTTGAAATAGGTGTACATGTGCTATAATTGATTTGTTAAAACAACTGTCTGTAAGTTTTAGTAATATACTATTGGCTGAAAAGTCCTTAAGATGCTTTGTAACAGAGAAATTTGTGGCTACTGTGGGCTACTGTGGGCTGCTGCTGCTGCTGGCTGCTCCATGGGTGCTGTGAGCTGCTGCTTTGCCTTTACTTCTGTGATGAGACTGATGCTTCATTAAAGAAAATAACTACCACAGCAGTCCGGTCCAGTTCCTGCCCGCGTCGCCACAGTGCAGGACCTATGAGAAGCAAACAAGACTGTTTCTAGACACCCAGTTGTGCCAGATCCTTACACACTCCTCAG
Organism: Phylloscopus whistleri; assembly: GCA_017589585.1. Classification (NCBI taxonomy): domain Eukaryota; kingdom Metazoa; phylum Chordata; class Aves; order Passeriformes; family Phylloscopidae; genus Phylloscopus; species Phylloscopus whistleri. The sequence continues at coordinate 45,713 of JADMLD010000244.1, forward strand.
TAAGGTGCCGAGGGAACATGAATGGTTCACAACCATAGACCTGAAAGATGCTTTTTGGACATGTCCCCTGGCAGAGGAGAGTAGAGACTGGTTCGCTTTTGAATGGGAGGATCCTGCCATCAGGAGGAGACAACAACTCAGATGGACACGTCTCCCTCAAGGATTTTCAGAATCTCCTAACCTCTTGGGGTAATCATTAGAAAAATTACTAGAGCAATTCAACTCAGAAAAAGAAACACAAATTCTCCCATATGTAGATGACTTATTAATTTCAGGAGAAAGCCAAAGTCAAGTGAGGAATATCAGTATACGGCTTCTAAATTTTCTAGGTGAAAAAGGACTGAAAATAACAAAAAGTAAATTGCAATTTGTGGAACCAGAAGTAAAATTCTTAGGGCATTTGATTGGGAAAAGATATAAAAAGTTAAGCCCAGAGAGAATTTCGGGGATTCTGTCTATTGAGGCTCCAAAAACTAAGAGGAACATAAAGAAACTGCTGGGATTGGTAGGATATTGCAGATGATGGATACAACAATATTCAGGGTGTGTAAGGTTCCTGTATGAAAAGTTAGTCAGCCCAGACCCCATACACTGGACAAGAGAGGATGAAAAGCAATTACAAAGTTTGAAAAGTAAATTGTCTACAGCACCAGTCCTGAGTTTACCTGATTTAAGGGCTTTGACTTATTCATAAATACAGAAGGAGGGACGGCATACGGGGTGCTAACTCAAGAGTGGGGGAATTGCAAAAAACCTGTAGCGTACCTGTCCAAACTATTGGACCCAGCGGCAAGGGGGAGGCCAGTGTGTCTACAGGCTACAGCTGCCACCGCTGTCCTACTGGAGGAGGCCCAAAGACTAACACTGCATGGAAAAATAAAGGTACGTACCCCACATGACCTGAGAACAGTGCTCAGCCAACAAGCACAGCAGTGGCTGACCGATGCCAGAATTTTCAAGTATGAGGTAGTTCTGATGAACACGGACAATCTGGAAATTGTCACCTCTAAGTGCTTAAACCCAGCCCAGTTCCTCTCAGGAGAACCCCTGGAAAACCTAGAGCACGATTGTGTCAAGCTCATAGCATTACAAACAAAGGTGAGAGAAGATCTAGAAGATAGACCCTTACCCCATGGCGAAATTATATTCACAGATGGATCTTCAAGGATGATAGATTGGAGGAGGGCCTCAGGGTAGGCGGTAGTAGATGGGAAAGCTATGAAAGTAATGGAAACAGGGAAATTACCACCAAATTGGTCAGCCCAGAGTTGCGAGCTTTATGCTCTCAAAAGAGGACTGGAGCTATTGGAGGAGAACTCAGGAACAATTTACACCGACTCAAGATATGCACTTGGAGTGGTACATACATTTGGAAAAATCTGGGAGGAGAGAGGTTACATTAATTCGAAAAGGAAGAATATAATCCATGAGAGACTGGTAAAACTGATTTTAGAGGCCCTACGGAAACCAGCTGAGATAACTGTAGTCCATATGAAAGTACATCAAAAAAGTGATACTTTGGAAGCAAGAGGGAATAAAATGGCTGACCAGGCAGAAAAAGAACCAGTGTTGGGGCTGGGAGACCCAGTTAAGGTCTTCAACCTTGTGGGAATCCAGGGCATTCCTCTGGATGCCCTGGACAGTCAGAGATCTGAACAACAGGGTTTGAAACCTGTACAGGGGAGTTTGAAACCTGTACGGGGGGGCTGGAGACCCTGGCACAGAGCCCAGGAAGACACTGGCTTTCATTTTAGTCCATGGGAAAAACTTCCAATACTGAGAGAGGAATTACAAGCCACAAAAGTTTGATAAAGAATAGTGCAGTTTGTCACATTTGGGTTTTTAGAATAGGAATGAATGGGAACAAGATGGAGGATTCTGGGCAGTGCCCTGGGTTCTTCTTCGTCTCCATCTTCTGCTGTGACGGTGGCACAAAGTAGCTTCAAAGAGATTGGGTCAGAGTAGAAATGACCTGTTTAGTATAGATGGTAGATATTGGTGTATAATTGTAAAAATTGGATATGTAATAATTGGTATAAGAGATGATGAGCCTCCATGGGAGGAGGAGTCTTTGCCTGATGCTTGAGCTGCAAAGACCTTGGCTGGGTACAGAGCAAATGAAAAGATAAGAAATAATAAACAACATGAACAACCTTGAAATGCGAGAGTTTGAAGACTCCGTTGTGTTTTTGTGTCTGGCTCAGGGTTTTTCAGAGGGCAAAGGACTCTAAACCAGCCGAATCTCGAGAAACCTGCCAACCTGAGTTTCCACAGGGGTGGCTGCTGCTGGCTGTGACTGCCCCTGTGGTTCAGCTGGAACCTGGATGGTTGTAATGTCTGTGGGTTCCATTGCTGCACCATCAGACTCTCCCTTTTCAGGGCAGGGGGAGGGTTTCCCACCAGCTGGGGAAATGTACTCCCTCAGCATCTGGCCCATCTCCTGTATCTCCTTCACCAGAACCCCCACCCAATCCGGGGGGTTTATTTCTGAGGCAGGCTGGGGGGCAGGGTCAGGCTATGGGGCAGCATCTGTATTTTGTGGGGTAGGTATCAGGGGGGTCAATCTCCCCTTATCTCTGAATGCTAAACAGAATAGGCCTATAAGCAACACCAGCTACTGTACGATATCATTAGCATTCAGAGGAGATTTGAACCCTTCAAAAACTGGTGAGACCCAAAGAGCTGGGTGAAGGGTTGGGAAAAATTTTCCCCCAATGTCATTTCCTCACAGTAGGTACCATTGTTAAAGTAACCCCAAGACTACACAGTTAGTGTGTGATACCTCAGAATCCATGTGCCTGCCTTCCAGAGGAAGTTAAAGATCCATGAATTCCTCACCTTATTAACCCAGAAAGCAAACTGGATAACAGCCACAGGAGCCTTAGTTATAGGGCCCATGTTTAGATAAGGGCCTGCAAATGGAAGAAATACAGCCACAACCACATGCCACCCAAACCAGGGTAAGACCACATGATTCTACTTGAGAAGGTTTCTATATCCAGTACACAAGAACTTAAGTCACTCCAGAACTGTTATTCCTTTTTCTCTCAATGCCCTTGTGCCTCACATTGGGCGCCAAAATCTGTCTTGGTTTGGAAAAACAGGTATACGCCAGGGAAAGCTGGAGTTTCCCTTGGAATGGAGAATGTAAACCCCTCACCCAATCCAAATTATTATAATTTTGTAATTCGAGGCTTTCAGGCAAAGATTTGGGAATAGGAATAACACTTCTTTACTAGGAATATTCACAATACAAATGTAGGACTACAAAAAAACCGAAGCAATCAAACAAAAATCCTAGAAACCCTGAGAGTCAGAAATACAACCTGACACCCTGTTGGTCAGGCTGTTGGAAACTGTCCACAGTAAGTCTTCCTGGAGTGGCAGATGTGATTCTGTTGGGGTAGAGATGATGCTGAGAGAAAAGGGTCCAGTGGTGATGAGAAGGGTCCGGTCTTCCTCCGGGAATCCAGTGGAACCAAATCCCTCGTGTTCCTACGTCTCACTTTTAATGCAGATAGGAATGGTTGGCTCCTCCCACACTGGGAGGAGCATCTCACAATGGGATGATGGAATGTGTCCTGTCATTGGTGAGCCTACATGGCCCATTAGTAGAAGATGTCCCCCTGGAGGGTGGACAGGTGGTGACAGAGATAAGAAACACTGCCCCACCTGGTTTTAACAGTTGGCCCATTATCAGAAAACATCCACCCCCCTCCCCCCTGGAGTTACAAGAGATAAAGAAAAACATCTCCCCAGCTGCTTTCAACAGATTAAATAGAACACACATTTACATTACCCAAAACACCCATACTTGGGTTTGGGGATTCCAGGCCCCTCCTGCTCAGACCAGGGGTCCCATCCCTCCTTTCCCTTAATTCAGGCACCTCCTGGCAGCTTTAGCCTGCAAAGAATACATGAGTTTGGGATTTTTGGGGGGCAGTTTTGGAGAGGGACAGCTCTGTCTGGCTTTCCTCTCCCTCTTGTGGCCTCTCAGCTACCCCAAACACGCTGGGGCTGCTGGGATTTCCCTCCTGGGGACAAGCACATTCATTCCCTTCCAGGAGCCCAATGCCTGGCTGGGGCTCCAGGTCAGGGGCTCCTTGAGCAGCTGCCCCAGAACCTCTGCCAGGGTCTCCCAGCACTGCAGGAGCCACTCGGCCTGGGGTACCCAAAGCCCTCAGCAAGTCCCAAGTCCCTCCCAGGAACCCTCAACTCCCTCACACCCAGCATCCCCCACAGCCCCTGCAAGTTCCCCCCATGGCACCGGCCATGGCCACATCCCCACATGTCACTGGCCATGTCCCACCATGGCCTCACCCATGGCTGTCTCCCCACCATGTTTCCATCCCTGTCATCGCTGCCCACATCTCCATCTGAGCCCACATCCTCCTGTGTCCCCATGATTGGCCACGTCCCCCTCCATGTCCATCTCTCTCCATGTCTATGTCCCCCATTGTCCTCACCCAGGTCTTAGTTCAATGTCCTTATTTTTACCCCAGTGTTGGATTTTTTTAAAGGGATAAAGAGAAATGAAAAGCAAACCAAGGCCAAAAGAAAAGGATTTCTGTGTCCGTGCCAGCTGAGGATCCACGTGCTTGGGTGGGAGGGAAGAACCTTTTCTGGAGGGGTTTCCACCCCACTGTCCCCCAAAACCTTGATCTTTCCCGCAGATCATCACCATCTGGCTAAGGAAGACGCCCTCGGGAATCGGAAATAAAAATCATGCAATCCCTGATGTTGGAAAAGACCTCCAAGACCATCCAGTATTCCTTGAGGCCACCAGAAGATAGGATTGAACACAAAAGATTCTCTGGGGTTGAAAGGCAACAAATTCACTCTCCCCAAGGAATTCCCAGTGTCCGTCTGCTTCCCAATGGATGTTCCTGCCTCTGCGTTCATCTAGGTGCCCATGGGGCGACAGAAAGATGTGGAGGCCACCCCAGCCAGGTGTCTTCCCAACAGGGATCACCAGGACCACGGATCACCAGGGCTCTGCCCAATGGGGTCACTGGGGATATTCCAACGCCGATCCTCCCATGGGGGATGGAGCTGGAGCAGCGCACGAAGCTCTTCCCGCTCTCAGGGCACTCCCAGGGCTTCCCTTACTGGTGCCTCTGCAGGTGTTGGGTCAAGTGAGAGCTCTGTGAGAAGCTCTTCCCACACTCAGGACACTCGTAGGGCCTCTCCCCGGTGTGGATGCGCTGGTGCCTGATGAGGGTGGAGTTGTGCTTGAAGCCCTTCCCGCAGTCAGGGCAGCGGAAGGGCCTCTCCTCTCTGTGAATCCGCTGATGGACGAGGAGATCAGAGCTGGTGTGAAACCTCTTCCCACACTCGGGACACTCGTAGGGCCTCTCCCCAGTGTGGATGCGCTGGTGTTTTCTTAGGCTGGAGCTCCATCCAAAGCTCTTCCCACATTCCAAGCAGGTGTAGAGCCCTTCTCCAGTGTGGATCACCTGGTGCCGGATCAGGGCCGAGCTTTCTCTGAAGCTCTTCTCACATTCCCCACACTTGTAGGGCTTTTCCCCAGTGTGGATCCTCTGGTGTTTCCTAAGACTGTACTTCAGGCTGAAGCTCTCCCCACATTCCCCACACTTGTAGGGCCGTTCCCCAGTGTGGATCACCTGGTGCTCGATCAGGCACCCCTTCCGGCTGAAGCTCATCCCACATTCCTCACACTCATAGGGCTTTTCACCAGTGTGGATCCTATGGTGTTGCACCAGGCTGGAGCTCCAGCTGAAGCTCATCCCACATTCCTCACACTTGTAGGGCTTTTCCCCAGTGTGGATCCTCTTGTGTTGGATCAGACTGCCCTTCTGGCTGAAGCTCTTCCCACATTTCCCACACTCATAGGGCCGTTCCCCAGTGTGGATCACCTGATGCCGGAGCAGGTCGCAGCTCCGGCTGAAACCCTTCCCACATTCCAAGCACTTGTGGGGCTTCTCCCCTCCATCAGGCTTCTCCTCCAGCTCTGAGCTCCGGCCGCCCTCCTGGCACAGGGGGCGTCTTTCCTCCTCGCAGCTCCCTGGGCTGGGTTTGCAGCCCCTCCTCCTGTGGGATCTCTGGGGCTTTTCCTCCTCCTCCATCCAGACACTCCTTGGGAATGAAAAATCCTGGTTTGGGGCAAAAAACAAGAGGAGAGAGCCTTAGGCTGGGGGTTCCCCCTTGCCCCAGCGCATCTCAGGAAATCATTGGGACCTTGTGTCTGTAAGAACCTCCAAAACACCAAGATTCAGCCCAAAAGTCCTCCAAACATCAAGATACAAAACAAAAGCTCCCCAAACATCAAGACTCAGACAAAACCTCTTCTAAAACATAAAGATTCAACCCCTTGCAAAAAACCAAAGCACCAACGTTTAGCCCAATAAAGCTCAGAAACACCAAGATTCACTCCCATGGAAATCCTGGATCCCCCTCCCTGCTCACCTGCTGCATGTGGGGGAGCAACGCTCCCGGGGCTAGGGGAGGCTGCAAATCCAGGGAGGGGTGGAACCTTGTGGTGCCTCCTCTTCCTCCTCCTCCTGTGTCCCTACTGTTATAAATACAAAAAGGAAGTTAAAGGGTTTTTTTTAATGGTTGTGTCTATGTGCTTGCTGTGTGCTCTAATTTCTGTTTTCTCACTAGTTCTAAGCTGTCAGGAGCACTTACTATTGTAACGTAGTTGAAGTAGTTGTTAGATATTGTTGCAGTTTAGTTACCAATGTTTGTAAGTTGTGTGCGGCTGCCTCCCTGGATCCTCTTAAAAGGGGCAACACAAGGAAAAAGGAGAATCTTCTACCCTTCCCCAAATAACCCAAAAAACTGAGACCACAACCCAGTGCCTGCATTGGAGAACACGACCAGCCAATCAGAACAAGGCGGGAAGAAATGATTGGTGTGGAACGCACGCCGTTAAGAACCAATGAGAGCTGGAAAAATCCACCAATCAAGAAAAGGATCCAAAAGGGACCAATCCCTGAGGGGACAGAGACTTTAAAAAGGACTGACCCCCTCAGGGAGGGGCTTTTCGCTCTCAAGGACTGTCTTGGGGGGGTAGTCCGTGCACATATTAGTTTCTCTGACTTGCCGTGAGAGGCTGGGACTAGCCCAGCCTCCTGTTCCTGTAGCCAGTCTTACACCAATAAACACTTGGCCTTTAACACCTTCAGTTCTACGGCCTGGTCATTTAATTGGCTACATTGTAACAACTTTGGGGGCTCGCCCGGGATCCCACACCCTGAAGCGATCCAGAAGAAGAGCGACCTTGGGACGGCGCGCCTGGAAGATTTTTTTTCCACCTGAGGACACCAGATTCTTCTGGACCGTGGACAGGACAGCTGGGAGTTTCCCGAAGGGCTAACAGGAACCCGGCAACTCAGATTGGAAGACCCTCTGAGAGGGAGCGAAGCCCACAGGACGCAGGTCAGTTCTGTGGGTGGGGTTTCAGAACTGGATGGTGAGAGGGAGTGTGAAAGAGGAGTGCCAGTGAGTGTATTTGTATTAGTGAGAGTGTGAGTCTCCGGGCGGGTGGAGATTGTGTGAAGTGTGACTGACCTGCAAGACTAGCCTCAGTTCCTCGGGCGTGTGGGGAACTGCAGCGAAGGTCAGAGTGACACGCCAACCGTGTGATTGTATCCAGAGCCACCCTTACTTGTGTAGGCTCCCGTTCCTCCAGTGAAGGGAGGCTCCTAGGGGTGCCCTGGAGTAGGCTCTCCCCGGGTGGGACACTGACGCACGAGTGGGACCCACCGGGGAGGGAACCAGGGATACCTGGAGGGGATAGGTTCCTAGCACTTGGCCACAAGGGAGGTGGTCCAAGTGGGGAACTAGGACCCTTAGGGTTGGGAAAAATACTCCCCTCCGGAGATTACAGAGTCAAGGTAACCACCGGAGAGGAGATTGCCTCCCTTCTGGCAGGGGGGGAGGAAGGTGCCCAACATAAGGGGGAAAATTAGGACCTTCCCGAGTTAGAAACCCATCAGGGGGGTTTGTAGGGAGGGAGAGTCTTACAGCCCTCTAACAGAGTAGTTCAGAGTGCGAGAATTACTTGTTAGGAGGGGTAAGACAGATTCCTCATAGTCCAGTGACTGGCTGAGTTAGAGGGGCCGCTGGCAGTGAGAGGACCCCTTGCTCACTAGGAGTGAGGTGGGCGTTTTAGAACCTGCCAGGTTAGGGAAGTTTTCTGTTCGGTTTGTGAGGCAGAGGTGCCATTCTGAGGTGAAGGCACCATTTTGAGTTCTTTAGTTTTAGTTCTTGGCTTTTTGTGTTGGTGAAACAAGGGCTGGTTTTAAGTTGTTTAAAAGTTGTGTTGCCTGTCAGTTGTTGTTCTGTTCGGGTAGAGGCACAGTAAATTTAAGTTGAGGCCCAGAATATATTGTAATCGTGGTGAGCCTGATGAGTGAGGTGCTGGGGTGAGGACTAGCCAAGAGTCCCCAGACCGCTCGTCAGGAGGAGAGATCCAGGGACCCAAAGGGACCTATTGGAGAGGTCTGAACTAGAGGACAGCTGAGTTTAAAGTGAGCGGTCGCCATCTTGGCAGTAGAGTGTCTTAGAGAGGGCGGTGCCTGTGGGTGGCACTTAAGGGCGGAGCCGCAATTCATTTAAGTCTATTATTTTAGCAGTTCTATCAATTACATATTTTTTTCATTCATTGTTTAATCAATATAATTTAATCATATATATAGTTATTGAATTATTATAATTTAATTATAGAAAGCCTCCATTTTTTTTAAGGCAGCCATCTTTTTCTTTCCCATCATTTAATAACATAAGCCTCCATTTTCTTTTAAGGCAGCCATCTTTTTCTTTCCCATCATTTAATTACATAAGCCTCCATTTTCTTTTAAGGCAGCCATCTTTTTCCCATAATTTAACTACATAAGCCTATATTCCTTTTAATAATAACTTATAAGCAACAAGATGGGACAGTGTACTAGCCATAGTACAAAAAGGGTAAAAAGGGCAAAGAAAATAAAAGACATTCCTCCCAACAGTCCATTGGGAGAAATGTTAGAAAACTGGGATAAAGACAATAAGTTAAAGAGTTTAGATAAGATTAAAATGATAAAATATTGTGTTGAGAAGTGGCCAAATGAGTGTATAGAGGAAGGACCAGTTTACTGGCCTTGGTATGGAACTAAAGAAAAGTGGCTATGTGTAGCATTGAATAGGCATCTTAGATTAAGAGAGTTTCAGAACAAAGAAGAGATTAAATATGCATCTTGTTGGGTAGAAAATGACATATGGGATAAGAAAATAAAAGTCTATAAAATGTCAAAAGAACCAGAAAAAGAAAAGGAAGAAGTACTGAGAAGCAAGTGGGATCCATTAGATCACCTTCCCCCACCACCTCCTTTAACTCCACCAGCTGCACGACCACCTAGTCCTCATCTGCCACCTCTAACTCACATACCTCCACCACCAGTTCTGCCAATTCCACCTACATCACCCCCTATTCTGACCTCATCCCTAACCCAGTCTCTGTCACCTCTTGATCTGTCCTCATCCCTAACACAGTCTCTACCACCTTTCAATCTGTCCCAAACCTTAGCTCCATTTCCTTCTAACACCTCGGCACTTCAAACCCAACAGTTATCTATTTCGCCAACCCCGATAGAGACTCATTCTCCATTGCCTTTAACCCAACCCTCATCACAACCCTCATCCCCTGCTATCCAAAATACCCAAATTCAATCTACCCCACTTCCACTACCCACTACCATTCCCCAAGTTCATTCTACACAACAACCCACATTTCCAACACAACTTCCACCACCTACTGTGAACCAACCTATTCCTCAGAATACCCCAACCCAACCTATTCCATCTCCCTTATTTACCATTCAAATCCCATCTCCCCCTCCTTTAGTTCAATCTCCAGTACAATCCTTAGCTCCATCCTCATCATCGACCACTGTGTGCACATCTCAACCCCCATCTTTATTACCTCCAACTAGGCCTGAAGCTCAATCTTTACTTTATTCGGAACAACCTACACTGTGTCCAACACCAATTACATCACAGTCTCCCCATACTACTGTACCTAATAACACAGACACCAATCTAACTCCCCAGAGAGTCCAAAAGCTAGTTTTAGCACTGACTTTTCAAAATACCCCCATAGCTCTCTCCCCAAACCAACCTGCACAAAGAGTAAGGAAAGAAGTAAGTGAAGTGTCAGGAGACATTTTAGAACCAAGAATAGAAGGTCACCACTATAATACACGATCAAAAGCAAAGTGAGAATCCACAGGAGTAGTAGAGAAATTATTTCCGTTGAGGGAAGTACCTATGGGAGGAGTAATAGGAGGGATAGGATTTGTAAATGCACCATTAACAGCTTCAGAGGTAAGAAATTTTAAGAAAGAGATAAAAGGATTGCTAGAAGATCCTATTGGAACATCAGAACAGTTGGATCAGTTCCTAGGTCCCAGTGTGTATACATGGGATGAACTGAATTCCATCATGAGTATCCTGTTTTCCACAGAAGAAGTACAATTAATTAAAGCCGCAGGGATGAAAATTTGGGAGCGGGAAAACAGGACAGGTCCAAGAGGAGAAGAAAAGATGCCACATTATTCACCAGGTTGGGATCCAAATGATGAGATGGGCAGGAGAAATATGAGGGAGTACAGAACATTAATAATAAGAGGAATTAGGGAAGCGGTTCCTAGGACTACTAATGCGAAATTAGCTTTTGACAGCCAGCAAGAAAAAGATGAGACGTCAAACGCCTGGCTAGAAAGATTAAAAAGAAACTTTCGACTTTATTCAAGTGTGGACCCTGATAGTCCAGAGGGCCAAACATTAATTAAGGTACAATTTGTAACAAAGGCTTGGACTGATATAAGGAGGAAATTAGAGAAAATAGAGGAATGGAATGAAAAAACTCCTAATGAGTTGTTAAGAGAAGCACAGAAAGTGTATTTAAGGAGAGAAGAAGAGAAGACAAGGACAAAAGCGAAGATCATGGTGGCGATAGCAAGAGAAAGTGTGGGGGCTGGAGGAGGTGAACCAAAAGAAGATAGACCAAAAGAAAGTGTTGAAGAGAAAGCAGAACCAGATAAGAGAAAGAGGACACCGAGGGCTGACTTAGTATGTTATTACTGTCAAGAAAAAGGGCACACTCAGCGACTTTGCAGAAAGAAGCAAATAGATGATGCAATCGCTAAAGAACAAGACACCCTTGAAAGGATCCTCCGAGGGGACAAAGGAGAGGATTAGGGGTGTCAGGGGCTCTATGCTCTGGGGGAGATAATAAAACAACACAATGAGCCCTTGGTAAACTTAGAAGTTGGCCCCCAGAGCGAGGAATTTGAGTTTTTAGTTGACACTGGAGCAGACAGGTCCAGCATCTCAAAATTACCTAGTGGATGTAAGTTAAGTGACAGGACATGTAAAGTAACAGGGGCAGAGAGTAATCCCTTCAGTGTGTCAGTAATTGAACAAGTGCAAGTAAGAGGAAGTTTTAGGGAAGGATGTGCCGATTTATTGTATATGCCAAACTTGACTAATAATCTCTTGGGACGAGATCTGCAAATACAACTAAAGATTGGTATAGTCCCAGAAGAAGGGCGCATGGTAGTTAAAATGATGGTATTAAAACAAGAAGATGAAGCAGAGATCCATCCCAGAGTGTGGGCAGAAAAGGGTAAGCATGGGTTGTTAAATATTCCACCTATAGAAATTAGAATGAAACCAGGAATACCACCAATCAGAGTAAGACAGTACCCGATATCAGCGGAAGGGAGAATGGGCTTAACACCAATAATCAGAAGTTTAATAGAAGAGAGGATCCTAGAACCATGCATGTCACCACATAATACCCCTGTGCTGCCAGTTAAGAAACCAGATGGAACATACAGACTAGTTCAAGATCTGAGAGAGGTAAATAAACAAACGATTACCCGATATCCCGTGGTAGCGAACCCCTACACTCTATTAAGTAAAGTATCTGTAAAACATGCCTGGTTTAGTGTAATAGATTTAAAAGACGCCTTTTGGGCTTGCCCTTTGGAAGAAAAGAGTAGAGACTGGTTTGCCTTTGAGTGGCAAGATGGACAAACAGAAAGAAAGCAACAGCTAAGGTGGACAAGACTGCCCCAGGGATTTACAGAGTCGCCCAGTTTATTTAACCAAGCATTAGAAGAAATTATGAAACAATTTACTCCAATAGGAGAAGTACAAATCCTGCAGTATGTTGATGATTTGTTAATATCAGGTGAGCAAGAAGAAGAGGTCCGAAAGACAACCATAAAATTACTAAATTTCCTAGGGGAAAAAGGGTTGAAAGTATCTAAGAATAAATTACAATTTGTAGAATCTGAAGTAAAATACTTGGGACACTTAATTGGAAGAGGCTACAAGAAATTGGATTCAAATCGCATACAGGGAATATTGACATTAACAGCACCAAAGACCAAAAGGGATGTAAGGAAATTATTAGGATTAATTAGCTACTGCAAAATGTGGATAGATGGACATACAAAATTAGTTAAATTCCTCTATGAAAAATTAGTGCAAGATGAACCTATAAATTGGACAAAAGAAGATGAAGAGAATTTCGAGATTCTAAAAAAGAAGCTTATGACAGCTCCAGTACTAAGTTTACCTGATTTAAAACAGTTATTCGAGTTGTTTGTGAATGTTGAGGAGGGCATAGCTTATGGTGTGTTGGTGCAAGAATGGTGTAGTGTAAAGAAACCCATTGCATATATCTCTAAATTGTTAGATCCAGTGGTGAGAGGGTGGCCTACATGTTTACAGGCAGTAGCAGCCACAATAGCACTAGTTGAAGAAAGCTACAAGTTAACTTTCGGAAGTAGAATAAAAGTATACACTCCACATGATTTGAGAGCAATGTTAAGCAAAGGAGTAAGTCAGTGGATTTCAGACAGCAGGATCTTGAAATATGAGCTTATTCTAAACAATAGTGAAAACTTGGAGTTGGCCACTACAAAAGTCCAAAATCCAGCACAATTTTTATGTGGAAACCCAGATCAAGGTAATAAATTAGAACAACTGCTGTCTTGAACTTGTACACTTACAGACAAAAGTCAGAGAGGATTTGTTAGAGTCTCCTCTAGATGAAGGAGAAGTTCTTTTTGTGGATGGTTCCTCCAGAGTAATTGAAGGAAAACGAGCCTCTGGTTATGCAGTTGTGGATGGAAATAGAATGACTGTTATAGAAAGAGGAAAACTTCCCACCAAGTGGTCAGCACAGTGCTGTGAAGTCTATGCCATGCTTAGAGGTTTAAAATGGTTAGATCAAAAAGCTGGAACAATTTACACGGACTCCAAATATGCGTATGGAGTGGTACATACATTTGGGAAGATTTGGGTTGAGAGAGGATTTATCAATTCAAAGGGAAAGACTTTAACGCATGAGAGTTTGATCAAAGAAGTGTTAGAAGCCTTAAAAGGACCTATAGAGATTGCAGTAGTGCATATTCGGGGGCATCAGAAGGGAAATTCTAGAGAAATAGAAGGGAATAATTTGGCTGATCGAGAAGCAAAGAAGGCAGCTCTTGAGGGAGATGAAGGGAAAATTCTACATATTACAAGTAAAGAAGAAAGAAATAAAGAGGAAGTCCCAATTCTTAGTGAAAGAGAGCGGGCAGAAATACAAAAACATGGAGCAACTGAAGATAGTGATGGCAGATGGAAAATGCCTGATGGGAGACCAGTTTTGAATAAAGCATTAACAAGAAAAATCTTAGAAAGTCTCCATGCCTCAACCCATTGGGGAACACAAGCTCTCTGTGACCATTTTATGAGAAGCTATGTTTGCATTGGAGTATTTATGATAGCAAGGCTAATAACAAAACAGTGTATGATTTGCCAGAGAATAGACAAAAAGGTAATGAGAAAAATGCCCCAAGGGGGAAGAGAGTTAGCAAAAAGACCCTTCCAAAATATACAAATCGACTTTACAGAACTTCCCCAAGTACAAAGATTCAAATATGTTTTGGTTATAGTAGATCACCTAACCCATTGGATTGAAGCATACCCAACTGTAAGAGCCACTGCAGACACAGTAGCAAAAATTCTACTAGAGCAAATAATACCTAGGTATGGGTTAATAAACACTATTGACTCAGATCGAGGCCCCCATTTCACTGCCCAGATAATCCAACAGGTAATTCAAGCCCTAAATATAGTATGGAAATTCCATACTCCATGGAGACCTCAGAGTTCAGGGAGAGTAGAACGAATGAACCAAACTCTGAAAATCACCCTTACTAAGTTAACCGAGGAAACCAAAATGAATTGGTTACAATGCCTCCCTCTAGCACTGTTAAGAATAAGGACAAAACCCAGAGTAGATATTGGGGTCTCCCCATATGAAATGCTGTTTGGGCTCCCATTTTTAACAAATCCTGAGAATCTAGGGACATATGAAGAAGGGGAACAACATGTAAAGAAGTATGTACAAGTCATTGCAAATACTTTAAAACAGCTAAGAGAAAAAGGTTACCTTGCTCAATCAACACCTATTGACTTTGTGATTCATAAGTTTCAGCCTGGAGATTGGGTACTGATAAGAACTTGGAGAGAGCAACCACTAGTCCCAAAGTGGGAAGGTCCTTTCCAAGTCCTGTTGATCACAGAAACAGCAGTAAGAACACAAGAGAAAGGATGGACACATGCCTCCCGAGTGAAAGGACCAGTTTCCCCTCCAGATGAACGGGCAGTAGTGGAATCCACTGATACAAAGTTAACGCTGAAGAAAAGACCAACAGAAAAACCCACAAGCTAAGTCTGAACACGGATTTCAGAAGTTCTTTGTTAAAGCATATTGACAGTTAAAGAGTTTTAAAAAGTTATGTAATTAGTGATTATAACCTTTGCTGTTTCTTGTTTCAGGTTAATCTTCTAAGATTAGAGCATTCCCCTACATTGTAGCAATCCGGCTCCAAAAAGATATCAGAAGCACAAGTTGATACAACAAGGAGAACCCTACAATGGAAGAGCAGCAGCCTGCAGAAGTATTGTGGGAGGCAAGCCCGGGCCAAGATCCGCACTGGTCCCGACGGAAGCACATGAGCAAAGGGACATTTGGTACCGGACTCCCGTGGGCAGTCCTCCTGTTGGTGATGGCCACCACAGGAGAGGCAGGAAGCTGTGACAAGTGTCACTATCCACTTTATGTAGGGGATCTCCGAACATCCATCTTTAGGGTCCATACGAACCCAAATCCAAATTGTATCAACTTGTCTTGGTTATATACTTGTGAAGAAGATGGGAAAGTATATTGGCTCTTTAAAAATGTAGGGAGTGTTAAGCAAAAACTAGTAGGAGAATGCCCTAATGCTGAAGAATGGATGTGTTATAGCGTTTATGAAGAAGAGTTATAAAGTTTTAATAGTTGATGCGGGCTTACAGCCCGATCAAAGTTTTAGAGGGGGGAGTTGTTATAAATACAAAAAGGAAGTTAAAGGGTTTTTTTTAATGGTTGTGTCTGTGTGCTTGCTGTGTGCTCTAATTTCTGTTTTCTCACTAGTTCTAAGCTGTCAGGAGCACTTACTATTGTAACGTAGTTGAAGTAGTTGTTAGATATTGTTGCAGTTTAGTTACCAATGTTTGTAAGTTGTGTGCGGCTGCCTCCCTGGATCCTCTTAAAAGGGGCAACACAAGGAAAAAGGAGAATCTTCTACCCTTCCCCAAATAACCCAAAAAACTGAGACCACAACCCAGTGCCTGCATTGGAGAACACGACCAGCCAATCAGAACAAGGCGGGAAGAAATGATTGGTGTGGAACGCACGCCGTTAAGAACCAATGAGAGCTGGAAAAATCCACCAATCAAGAAAAGGATCCAAAAGGGACCAATCCCTGAGGGGACAGAGACTTTAAAAAGGACTGACCCCCTCAGGGAGGGGCTTTTCGCTCTCAAGGACTGTCTTGGGGGGTAGCCCGTGCACGTATTAGTTTCTCTGACTTGCCGTGAGAGGCTGGGACTAGCCCAGCCTCCTGTTCCTGTAGCCAGTCTTATACCAATAAACACTTGGCCTTTAACACCTTCAGTTCTACGGCCTGGTCATTTAATTGGCTACATTGTAACACCTACTCTTCCTCATACTTCTCTTCCTCCTTCTCCTGCACAATCCCACCTTTTCTTCCCACGTGCATCCTTTGACCATTTTGTTTTTCATCCCTGCCTCTCCTTCCCTTCTCCTCCTGCCCCCAGGATTGACTGGGGACCCGAGAGTGTCCAGGAGACAGACGAGTGACAGATCAGGGGGGGCTGTGAAGAGTCAGCAGGGAGAGAGCACTGAAAACCTCATCAGAGAGGACACTGGGATCTTCAGGGAGTAAACATGGCAGGGCACCCATGCAGGGTGGAAAAGGGAAAGCCAGGAAGGGGTCCCAGCAAAAGGGATGATGATCCCAAAATATCTCTGAAGGGTCCCTTGGGAGAATGTTGAGGCAGTCTGCACATTCTCCCAGAGGTAATTAAGGACATGGACACCCAGGGGGGCAATTAGGGAAGTCAAGAAGGGATTTAGACAACAGGGGATGGATGGTGTGGGTGTGCTGGGAAGGGAAAGGGTGAAGGGGAGTGTGCAGGAATATGGTTGAGGCAAGAAGCAGCTGCAGGAATCACTGTGGGAAGAAAATGGATGATGGAAAAGAGGAGGAAGAGAAAAATACTGAGCACTGGGACGTTCTTCAGCAGTGTGCAATGCTCAGAATTTGCCAGCTGCTGCAGATCCCTTGTATCTCCGGTTTCCAGGAGAGGAAAACAAGGAGGTCAGGATTTCAGGGGGTTTCTCTGTGCTGGCAGCGGCAGGAGCGGGCGCAGAGCTGCGGCACCGGGAGCACGGGCTGGGGGCCTGTGGGGAGCTGCGGGGCCGGGGCTGTGGGGCAGCCGGGGCTCAGCGCCGGGCGCTGCCTGAGCCCAGCACCCCCCGGGCAGGGCCGGCAGTGGCCCCCGGCCCCCAGGAGGGAAAATGGGAAAGACATGGACGGTCCTGCTGCAGGGATGCAGGGAAGCACCAGCCTTATTGGGGCAAGTCTTGCAGAAAACATCAAAAGAATATAACTCACCCCCAGGAATTGGGTTCATGCAGGATGTGGGTGACTCCAGCTCCAGTCAGGAGGACAAGAAGAAATGGTAGAAGAAGCCTCTATGAAATGGCTCAATTTTCAGTCTAAAATGCATCTTGGAGTATTTGAAAAAAAAAAAGCACAAATTGTGGAGAAAAAAAATTTGGGACATATATTGACTGAAGGTTTGTGGTGTATTGACCCAGAGAGGGTCCAAGGAATCTCAGAAGTAACTTTACCCAAGATGAAAAAGGACCTGTGACAATTCTGAGGATTAATAGGGAATTGCAGGACCTGGACTGAGGATTCTCTGCTCCAGCCAGAACATTGTGTGACTTTATAACCCCAGACAGCCTCACTGTTATGGTATGGACACGAGAAAGAGAACAAAGCTGGAGAAAACAAAAAACCAAAATGATTGATGCCCCAGCCATGGCTCTTCCAGCCCAGAAAAGGAACTGGAATTGCCTGGGAATGTCAACAGGCCACGACTGCCCCTGCACTGAAGGCAAGGGAGCAGCAGCCAGGGCTCCACAGCCCCGGGGGAAGCCCCTGTGCCTGCCCACAGATCCTCTGCTGGAATGCTCTGCCTGGGCACCCTCCCTGGGCATCTCCAGGCACTGCGGGCCAATCCTTGCTGCCACTGCTGCAGCTTCAGTGCTTTCTGTGCCTGCACTGCCACAGGGGCTGGGGAGACAACGGGACAATTCCACTCTGGGGCTCAATGAGATTCACACAGTAGGCTGGGTGGGATTAGATTACGCCATTAGAGTGTTCTCTTCTTAATAATCCTACTTTTATAACACCAGGTAGGTTTGGGCCAGGGGTGCCAAAATCAATTTTTAGTCTTAGGGGACAAAGTAGCAAAAATTTTTTTTGCTTTGGATTGGTTTTGTGCATGTTTGTGTGGCTGTTGGCCATTAGAGATGGCAAAATTTTAGTATGGGTTCTATGGGGTTAACCTATAGGTTGCAAATGCAAACTAAAACAGCTTTAAAGGCTGCACTTTAACTCATAAACAGTTAATAGAACAGTGTTCAGAAAAAAAAACAAAACAAAAATAACCAGAAAAAAAGGCCAAAACAAACAAATCCCCTGGCTTGGGGGGGGCAGGGCACATGTGAGTCATTCCAGGGCTGCTCTGGAAGAGAAGCTTCCTTCCAGGCAGCCAGGACAGGAGCTTCAGAAATGTAAATTAACACTGCTGGGGAAAAGTGTGCACAATGCACCAGGGGCTTCTTGCCTGGGGCAGGAATTGGGCTGATTCCCTCTGTCCCTCAGCCCAAGCTCTGCCTGCTTGCACATGGAATTGGCACAGCCAAGGGCAGAGCCCAGAGGGAGGATCTCTGACTCTGCAACAGAAATGGGTTAAATTGCAAAGGAAAACATCAAACAGAGAATGTTAGGAAAACTTCACGTAAAAAAGTGTGTGGGGTGGGGGGATCATCCTTCTACCCACTCTAACATGTGCTGGCATTGTCTATGTTATACAGGGTGTATCAGACCTCTGGGTGTTTTTAGCCACCACAAGTTCACCGAAATCAGCTGGAAATCAAAATATACCATTTAATCGGAGAAAATCGGTCAATTGACACACCCCACGCAGGAGGGAGCGCCTCAAAAATGGGGAAAAGATGAAACGGCCACCAGAACAAATCCTACAACACCACGGACCAGCTCCTGGGAACCCGAACGAATTCATATCAGGTGCCAGAGAACGCATTTATAATTTGAATTGCATAATTAGATTACAAGCTGTCCTCGAAATAATAACCATTCAATCCACTCAAACGAAGAACGCAACATTTCACATTTATGATGGTATCAGATTATCTATTAGCCCAGGCACCCGCGGGAAGGAGACCGCGGGCAGCCGCTCCCGCAGCGCCCTCAGGGCACGGGGAACACGGCGCGGACACGGCACAACCGAGCCACAGCCAGAGCCCCCTGCCGCCCCCTCCGCCCGCAGCCAGCCCTGAGCCCCGGCACAACCCAGCGCGGCTCCCACCTGCGCCGGGGCCGCCTCCGAGCTCCGCCGCCGCCTCCCCGGGCTCCGGCCGCTGCCGCCGCTGCCGGGCCCGCACACACGCTTCGCAAAATGGCGCAGGGGGCCGGGACGCGGGCTTTTTTCCTCTCTGCTCTGCCCAATCAGCGCGCAGAGAGAGCCAAAAGTGACGGCAGCACCAGCCAATCGCGGCGAGTGGCGGGCTGTGCACACGGCACAGCATCTCAGGCCCCGCCCCCGGGCTGTCTGAGGGCAAAGCCGCAGATCAGGAACCGCCCTGGGACGCGCCCGGGCCCCAGCCGGGATTGAGCTCAAAACACAAACAAAGTTCTCCGCACCTCCCGGACCGCCTGGCCCAGCCCTGCGTGCTGGGTGCCTCCCACTCAGCGGGAAGCCCTGAAGCCTCACTTCTCCTACCCCCTAACTAGGAGCATCAGTTCGTCACTTTGATTTCCCCGAAAAAGGGAAAACTGCCCCAAACCCCTGTCGATGAGTGGAGGAGGGGAGAGATTTCTGGCAGAAAACTCCAAAAATTCAGAGCACGATCATGAGAAGTAAATCAGACCCTTCAAATCAGCCTCCCCTCACGCCTCCCTCCTTCCAGCTCCACCTCCTCCCCCGGCAGAGCAGGGAGACAGGGAATGGGGCCATGGTCAGTTCGTGCCCCGGGGCTTTTCCGGCTGCTCAGGGACAGGAGCTGTTCCCCTGCTGCACCCTGGGCTCCCTCCCACTGCAGAGTTCTCCAGGAACTCCTTCAAGCTCAGCCCATCCCCTGGGGAACAGCCCCCCTCAAGCTGCTGCAGCGTGGGTCACTCTGCCACAGGCTCAGCCCTTCAAGGACAGGCTGCTCCAGCGGGGGCCCTCTGCCCGCAGGTGTCCCCCGGGGTCACAGCCTCCTGTCAGGCATTGCCCTGCTCTGCCATGGGCTCCTCCAGGGGCTCTGGGGGGATCTCTGCATCCCCGTGGATCTCAGCATGCGGCACCTCAGTCTTTGGAGGCACCACGGATTGGCTCTGCTGGACACGGAGGAAGCTTCTGGCAGCTTCTCTCAAAAGCCAGCCCTGAACACCCCCTGCTACCAAACCAGGCGCTGCAATCCCAATACAGCTCCAAAAATGGGGTCCCAGATAGACAGGAGCTCAGGTTGACCCAAAATTGGGATGGAGATTTCCAGGGGCTCAGGGGTGCACAAAAAATGAGGCCCCAGCTGAGGGTGTTCTCTGCTTGGCTGAGCGCTGCCCGAGGGCTGGGGCTGCCCCACGGGGGGACACCCTCCTCCAGCGGGGATGTCCCGCACACGGGGGATGCCCACAAGACCCTCAGAAACCCGGGGCTGGGCTGGCCCTGCCTGGGTGCCAGGAGCCACTGATAAATATGAGGACCCAATAATTGATTGCCAATTAGATAAACTTTATTAAAGTTGACAGGCAATGAGTTATTAGATCGGGATAGCTTATCTAAAATCCGGTCTCTTTTAACCATCCTCTGAGTTTTAACTGATTTCAGCAAAGCTTATTTTTTCCAGCTAAATCAGCAATATATTGTTGTCAATAACCTTAGCTTTTTAAAGTCTTCAAAATTTGTGTCTCAATAATAGCAATAACAAGAGTTCATAGTGGTAATAAAAACCCTGCCAGACTTATACCAGGTTTGCATGGCCAGGTGTTGGCAAGGAGGGCTCGAGGAGCACCTTCTGTGAGAGGCTGCTGGAAGCAGCTGCTCCTCCATGTCCTGCAGAGGCAACGCCAGCCGGCTCCAGGATGGACCGGCCACAGGCCAAGGCTGGGCCAGGCAGAAATGGTGGGAACACCTTTGGGATAACAGATTTAAGAAAATCGTTTATGGTGTAGTTGTGACTGTGTCCAGGGAAGAGCAGGCGGAGAACATGGGAGAGGAACAACTCTGCACACAGCCAGGGCAGGACAGGAGGAGGGGCAGGAGCTGTTGCAGCTGCTGGAGCTGATTGCCCTGAGATTCCGTGGTGCAGTCCCTGCTGAGGCAGCTGGGCCCCTGCAGCCCATGGAGGGCACCGAGTGCACAGATGCACCTGCAGCACCTGCAGGAGCCCGTGCCAGAGCAGGGGGATGCCTGAGTGGAGGCTGTGACCCCATGAGAAACCTGTGCTGGAGCTGGGACCTGGCAGGGGACCTGCAAAGCCATGGAGGAGGAGCCCACGCTGGAGCAGGGTCCTGGTAGGACTTGTGAGCCCATGGAAGACCC
>JADMLD010001043.1:0-66863 GCA_017589585.1 Phylloscopus whistleri
GACATCGGGCTGGGAGGGACATCAGGATGGAGGGGACATCGTGCTGGGACATTGGGATGGAGGGGACATCAGGATGGAGGGGACATCAGGCTGGAAGGGACATTGTGCTAGAAGGGACATCGTGCGCTGCCCCGCAACGCCACGGGGGGGAGGCCAGGCTGGTGACAGAAGGGACACAACACCTGTGAGAGCCACGCCAGTGTCCCCCGGGCTCAGGTGTGGCTGAGAAACCCAAGCTGCCCGGAGGCGTTTTCCAGATTTAGCCCCGGGGGATCGCGTTACCCTCCCAGGGGAGGGAGGTGGCACCGGGTGGCGGCCCAGGCGGGGCCACAGCGGGTGTCACACACCCCCTGCCACCGCGGGGGAGGGCGGGCAGCGATGCCCTGCCCAGCCGAGAAGCCCCAAACTCCCTGCACCAGGCCCCACTCCCGCTGCGTTTCTGATTTCCCGGTCGATCGCGGCCGTTTCAGCAGCGGAAAAATCAATCGGAGGCTGCGGGCAGGAGCGGGGACCCCCGGGGGAAGGAGGGAGGGGACAGGGCAGGGACCACCCGCCCACCCAGAGCCCGAAGTGAGGGGCAGCGGAAAGGGAAAAGGAGAAGAAAGAAGTGAAAACAGCTTCGGTGCTCGCCACCGGCCGGCCCAGCCTGCCCTCCCTTCCTTCCTTCCTCGTTTTTCATTTTCAAACACCCTGGGGTGGGGAGGGACACGGGCAGGGGGGCAGGGAGGGAGCACAGGGGACCCCAGCCCGGGCAGGCACAGCTGGGTCCCCGAGCCCGAGGGCAGCCCCGATGTCACCGAGCTGTCACCGAGCTGTCACTGCGAGCCACGCACCCCACAAAGCCACCCCATGCCTGCCCCAGCCTGGGGACGGGCTCTGCTGTCACCCTGCTGGGTGGGGACAGGGGACAATGGGGCTGGGGGCAGAACAGAGGGGCTGGGGGACCCTGCAGGTCACAGAAAGGCTTGAGGACCCTGCAGGTGACAGGGCCAGCAGGTCACAGAGGGGATTGGGGACCCTGCAGGTCACAGGAGAGCTTGGGGACCCTGCAGGTCACAGAGGGGTTTGGGGACCCCACAGGTCACAGAGGGGTTTGTGGACTCCACAGGTCACAGAGGGGCTTGGGAACCCTGCAGGTGGCAGGGCCAGCACAGGTCACAGCTCCCCCTCACTCCGGGCCAGCCCCGTGTTCCTCATTTTCAGCAGCTACACAGGGTGCAGGGGAGGGAAGTTGCAAAAAAAAAAAAACCAACCAAACCCAAACCCCTCCAAAGCCGCTTGTTTTTGTCGCTGCAGCTCAGGAGTGAGCAACAGGGCTGAGAAAACAAAAAAACAAAAAAAATGTGGAAAAACTGATGCAGGCACTGCCAGCGGGGACAGGAGGCAGGGCTGGGTGTGCACCCTGGGGGCTGCAGGGACACCTCTGTGAGGGCAGAGGGGCAAAAGCTGTCCCTTGTCACCCCAGGGGATGGGGCACGCAGGTGGCACAGAGTTTAGGGAGCTGACCAGAAAGACGGAGAGGGAAAAGGACCTGGAGCGCCAGGACAAGGGGGAATGGCTCCAAACTGCCAGGGATGGATGCGTGGGAGGTTGGGAAGGAACTGTTCCCTGTGAGGGTGAGGGGGAGCAGGGGTGGAACTCCCAGAGAAGCTGTGGCTGCCCCTGGATCCCCTGGGAGTGTCCCAGGCCAGGCTGGAACACGCTGGGATGGTTGGGAAGGTGTGGAACGAGCTGAGCTTTAAGATCTCCAGCCACTCTGGGATCACTCAGCTCAGCAGCACCCGGGGTCCCCCCAGCACCCAGAGCTGGCCCCCCAACGTGGCAATGCCACCAGGACACCTGTGTGGCACAGGGGACAGCTGTGCAGCACATCCCTGCAGGGACAGGAGTGCAGCTGGGACCCCCCAGCCCAACCACGGCGGGGTTGGTGCCCTGGTGGGCACCCCCAGGGCCAGGGCTCAGCCAGAATCCCTCCTCCTCCTCCTCCTCCTCTCCTGGGAGTGCCGGGGGTGGGCAGCTCCAGGAGGGGCTGTGGGGCTGGGGAAAGGATTGCTCCCCACAGAGAGAGACACCCGGCAGTAGGGCCATGCTTGGGAACCCTGATCCAACACCAACTCTGGCCAGGAGAGGCTCCAGAGATCCCATCCAACCTCTGGGATGAGGATGGGTGGGGAAAACAGGAGGAGAAACCCATTTCCAACCCCAGAGAGCAGCAATGTCCTCCCCATCACCCACCCAGGGGCTGTGTGGGGCAGTTCCTGGGACCCCCCAGAACCATCCCAACCCCATCCAGAGGCTCCTTCCCACCTTGGAGCCTTCCCATCCTGGGATCCCTGGAATTATTCCCACCCAGGAGCCATGGGGGCAGAGTTCCTGGGACCCCCCAGAACCATCCCAACCCCATCCAGAGGCTCATTCCCACCCAGGAGCCTTCCCATCCTGGGATCCCTGGAATTATTTCCACCCAGGAGCCATGGGGGCAAAGTTCCTGGGATCCCTGGAACTCTTCCCACCTTGGAGCTGTGTGGGGCAGAGTTCCTGGGATCCCTGGATCCCTGGGAATCATCCAGGCCCCATCCAGAGGCTCCTTCCCACCCAGGAGCCATGTGGGGCAGAATTCCTGGGATCCCTGGAACTCTTCCCACCCAGGAACCATGTAGGGCAGAGTTCCTGGAAACCCTGGGAACGATCCCAGCCTCATCCAGAGGCTCCTGCCCACCCAGGAGCTGCATGGGGCAGAGTCCCTGGGATCCCTGGACCCCCGGGACCATCCCAGCCACATCCAGAGGCTCCTTCCCACCCAGGAGCCTTCCCATCCTGGGATCCCTGGAATTATTTCCACCCAGGAGCCATGGTGGCAAAGTTCCTGGGATCCCTGGAACTCTTCCCACCTTGGAGCTGTGTGGGGCAGAGTTCCTGGGATCCCTGGATCCCTGGGAATCATCCAGGCCCCATCCAGAGGCTCCTTCCCACCCAGTAGCCGTGTGGGGCAGAATTCCTGGGATCCCTGGAACTCTTCCCACCCAGGACCTGTGTGGGTCAGTTCCTGGGACCCCTGGAAACCATGCCAACCCCATCCAGAGGCTCCTTCTCACCTTGGAGCTGCGTGGGGCAGAATCCCTGGGATCCCTGGGAACCATCCAGGCCCCATCTAAAGGCTCCTTCCCACCCAGGAGCCTTCCCATCCTGGGATCCCTGGAATTATTTCCACCCAGGAGCCATGTGAGGCAGTTCCTGGGATCCCTGGAACTCTTCCCACCCTGGAGCCGTGTGGGGCAGAGTTCCTGGGACCCCCAGGACCATCCCAGCCCCATCCAGAGGCTCCTGCCCTGCACTGGGAGCAGGAGAGGCAGCAGGAGCAGGCAGAGGAGGGCTTTGGCAGAGCCAGCCCGGGGTCAGTTGACGAGGGGCTGAGTCACCAGGGCTGTTTTTAGCGCCGGCATCTCAGCAACGCCAGCGGGGCCGCTGTTAACGGGCGCTGGGTCAGGGGCCAAATGTTCTCCCTGCCCCGCGCTCAACACCCGGCCTGGAACAGGCCCAGGGAGCCAGAAACACCCACGGGGCTGGCCCCAAACCCCCAGGAAAGCCTGGCCCGCCCAGCAGGGCTCAGGGAATGGCTGATGCCACCCAGGCCCTGATGGCACCCAGGGCTGTGTGTCCCTTGTCACCGTGTCACGGAAGGAAGAGGCCCCAGGAGGGCCCAGCTGGGCCTGGCAGACATTAAGGGGTTAATGATACACAGACACTGCTCTGGTGTTTCTCCAGCCCAAAAATTCCTCTTTTTTGACTCCCAAAAAAAACCCCACACGGCTGAGGGGTGGCTGCCCACCCTCACCCAGCTGGGCACGGCACGGGGAGGTTGGCAACTGCAGGCCGGGTTTGGGGTGCAGGGAGAGAGGCCGGGGGGACCCCTGGGCACCATCCAGGCCCCATTCAAAGTCTCCTTCCCACCCAGGAACTGTGTGGGGCAGTTCCTGGGACCCCTGGGCATCATCCAGGCCCCATCCAAAGGCTCCTTCCCACCCTGGAGCCATGTGGGGCAGAGTTCCTGGGACCCCCAGCACCATCCCAACCCCATCCAGAGGCTCCTTCCCACCTTGGAGCTGTGTGGGGCAGTTCCTGGGATCCCTGGAACTCTTCCCACCCTGGACCTGTGTGGGGCAGAGTTCCTGGGATCCCTGGGACCATCCCAACCCCATCCAGAGGCTCACTCCCACCCTCGAGCCATGTGGGGCAGAGTTCCTGGGATCCCTGGGAACCATCCCAGCCCCATCCAGAGGCTCCTTCCCACCCTGGAGCTGCGTGGGGCAGAGTTCCTGGGATCCCTGGGACCATCCCAGCCCCATCCAGAGGCTCATTCCCACCCAGGAACTGTGTGGGGCAGAGTTCCTGGGATCCCTAGGAACCATCCAGGCCCCATTCAAAGGCTCCTTCCCACCCTGGAGCTGTCTGGGGCAGTTCCTGGGATCCCTGGAACTCTTCCCACCCTCAAGCCGTGTGAGACAGAGTTCCTGGGACCCCCAGGACCATCCCAGCCCCATCCAGAGGCTCCTTCCCAGCCAGGAGATTTGTGGGGCAGAATTCCTGGGACCCCTGGGCATCATCCAGGCCCCATTCAAAGGCTCCTTCCCACCCTCAAGCCAGGTGGGGCAGTTCCTGGGACCCCCAGGACCATCCCAGCCCCATCCAGAGGCTCCTTCCCACCCTGGAGCCGTGTGGGACAGTTCCTGGGACCCCCAGGACCATCCCAGCCCCATCCAGAGGCTCCTTCCCTGCACTCTGCAGCCCCGAGAGGCAGCCGGAGCAGGCAGAGGAGGGGTTTGGGTTGCCAGCCCCTCCAAAGCCGGGCAGGAGGAGCTGCAGAGCCCTGACTGAAACATCACTGTCCGGGCTGGGAACTCACAGCCCCTGCCGCCCCCCTGCACGGCCTCCCCTCCCCTCCGCCCCGCAGCAATTAAAAATAAAAGTGTGAACAGGCAGGAGGATGGGCTGAGCCTCCAGGGACACAGGAGGGGACCGCGGTGACCTTGGAGGGGACGGGCAGGCTCCGGGTCCTGCTCCACATCCCGGGAAAGGAGGGAGCCGAAGGGAAACCCCGGCTCCGGGGTCACTGCGGGTGATCTGGGTGTTGGCTTTTTTTTTTTTTTTAAATCGCCGCATAAATGAGCAATCAGGGGAACGGGCAGGGCGGCGCTGGGAGCCAGCCGGGCAGAGACGGCTCCAGGGGACTGCGACAGCAAAATCCTAGAAACCTTCCCTGAAAGTGGGGAGAAATCATCCCTGAAAGTGGGGATAAACCATCCCAGAAAGTGGAGAGAAAACATCCCTGAAAGTGGGGATAAACTATCCCTGAAAGTGGGGATAAACTATCCCTGGAAGTGGGGAGAAATCATCCCTGAAAGTGGAGAGAAATCATCCTTGAAAGTGGGGGTAAACTATCCCAGAAAATGGGGATAAAACATCCCTGAAATAGGGGATAAACTATCCCTGAAAGTCGGGAGAAATCATGCCAGAAACTGGGGATAAACTATACCTGAAAGTGGGGAGAAGACATCCCTGAAAGTGGAGAGAAACTATCCCAGAAAGTGGGGAGAAATAATCCCAGAAAATGGGGATAAACCATCCCTGGAAGTGGGGAGAAATCATCCCAAAAAGTGGGGAGAAATCATCCCTGAAAGTGGGGAGAAACTGTCCCAGAAAGTGTGGATAAACCATCCCAGAAAAAGGGGATAAAACATCCCTGAAAGAGGGGATAAACTATAACTGAAAGTGGGGATAAAACATCCCTGAAAGAGGGGATAAACTATACCTGAAAGTGGGGAGAAATTATCCCTGAAAGTGGAGAGAAACCATCCCTGGAAGTGGGGATAAACCATCCCAGAAAATGGGGAGAAAACATCCAAGAAAGTGGGGAAAAAACATCCCAGAAAGTGGAGACAAATGATCCCAGGAAGTGGGGAGAAATTATCCCTGAAAATGGGGATAAACTATCCCTGAAAGTCGGGAGAAACTGTCCATGAAAGTGGAGAGAAACCATCTCTGGAAGTGGAGAGAAATCATTCCTGGAAGTGGGGATAAACCATCCCAGAAAGTGGGGAAAAAACATCCCTGAAAGAGGGGATAAACTACCCCTGAAAGTGGAGAGAAACTATCCCAGAAAGTGGGGAGAATAATCCCAGAAAATGGGGATAAACCATCCCAGAAAGTGGGGAGAAAACATCCCAGAAAATGGGGATAAAACATCCCTGAAAGAGGGGATAAACTATCCCTGAAAGTCGGGAGAAACTGTCCCTGAAAGTGGAGAGAAATCATTCCTGAAAGTGGGGAAAAACTGTCCCAGAAAGTGGGGATAAACTATCTCTGAAAGTTGGGAGAAATTATCCCTGAAAGTGGAGAGAAACCATTCCTGGAAGTGGGGATAAACCATCCCAGAAAGTGGGGAGAAAAGATCCAAGAAAGTGGGGAAAAAACATCCCAGAAAGTGGAGACAAATGATCCCAGGAAGTGGGGAGAAATTATCCCTGAAAATGGGGATAAACTATCCCTGAAAGTCGGGAGAAACTGTCCATGAAAGTGGAGAGAAACCATCCCTGGAAGTGGGGATAAAACATCCCTAAAAATGGGGACAAACCACCCCAGAAAGTGGCGATGCTCCACAAAACCAACCCCGGAGCTCCATGCGCCCCCAGCTCCCGGTGCCACCTGCCACCAGCCCCAGTGACAGCCGCCACCCCCTGCCCCCCCGTGCCGGTGCCAGGGTCACTCCCAGCGCCGCCTCCCTCCCTCCCCCGAGCCCCGAGCTGCTGCAAGGCGCTAATATTTACATTTATAAATACAAACCCAGGGCCCAGCCCGCTGCAGCCCCAGGAAGGCACAAACCGGGGACAGCCCCCTCGCTTTGCCCTCCCCAAACCTCCCCATCCCTTACCCGGCTCGGGAGAGGTTTGGTGCCCTGCCCTGCTCCCTGCCAGGCTCAGCCCGGCGCTTTTCCTGCTCCCCTGAAGGTCAAACTGGGCTCTCTCTCTCTCCGGGCAGCCCCCGCTGCCAACCCAGCCCCTGGCCTGGCACGGTGCCGCCTCTCCCGGGCACGTTGTGCCGGTTGGACCCGTGCAGGAGGAGCCTGGAGGTTTTTTGGGGTTTTTTTTTTAGTTTTTTGTTTGTTTGTTTGTTGGTTGGTTTTTTTTTTTAGGGTTTTTTTTGGGTTTTTTTGGTTGGGTTTTTTTGGTTTTTTTTGGTTTTTTGGTTGGGTTTTTTTAGGGTTTTTTTTTTTGTTTTTTTGGTTGGGGTTTTTTTAGGTTTTTTTTTGGTTTTTTGGTTGGTTTTTTTGGGGTTTGGGGTTTTTTTTGTTTGTTTTTTGTTTGTTTGGGTTTTTTGTTTTTGTTTTTTGGTTGTGTTTTTTGGTTGTGGGTTTTTTTGTTTTTTTGTGGGGTTGTGTGGTTTTTTTATTTGTTTGGGGTTTTTTTGTTTGTTTGTTTGGGGGTGGGTTTTTTTGCTTTTTTGTGTGTTTTTTCGTTGTTGCTTGTTTGTTTGGGTTTATTTTGGTTTTTTTTGGTTTTTTGGTGGTTTTTTTTTCCCCACCAGGCCGGGATTTCTCCTTTGCTCCATTTCCCCCCCCAAAAACCTCTCAGTTGGCACCCAGCTCCCTCCTCCCTGCTCTGGGAGCAGGGAGACTCTCCCCATCCGTGCCAGGTGGATGCAGCCCCCTCCCTCCTGGTTGATTCCCTCCGAATATTCCCACCCCCAAAATCCCCAGGGCACAGCCTGGGCAGGCAGGAGCCAGCGCTGCTGTCCCTGAGGCTCCAAGAACCTCCCCTGGCCATCCCCAGGCTGGGAGTTTCAGGTTAATCCGGAATTTGTACCCATTTAAGCAAAGGAGGGGAGCCAGGCAGAGCTCGGGGTGTGGGGAGGGAAGGTGACAAAAACCCCCGGGGGCGATTCCCTTGGAAGAGGCTTTAAAGATGAGGTGGCACAACCTGTGGGGCACCGGGAGACCTCGAACCCTTCCCGAATCATCCCACGGTGCCCATCCCAAGGCTCCTGCAGCACCCAGCTCCCCCAAAACACCCACCCAGAGCTGCCCCCGGGCCTCCAGGGATGGAGAATCCCCCATTCCCGGTTTTTTTCAGCCTCCAGGGATGGAGAATCCCCCCATTCCCGTTTTTTTTCAGCCTCCAGGGATGGAGAATCCCCCATTCCCGGTTTTTTCAGCCTCCAGGGATGGAGAATCCCCCCATTCCCGGTTTTTTCAGCCTCCAGGGATGGAGAATCCCCCATTCCCCGTTTTTTCAGCCTCCCGGGAAGGTGAGGAGCAGCACCCTGAGCTCGTCCTGGAGCACAGGGCTCCCTCATTCCTGGGAATTCCCGGGACTCCCTCATTCCTGGGAACCCCCCCACGTGGGTAAATCCACAGGGAAAAGCTGCTCCAAGCAAAGCCAAGTGCCAGCAGGAGGGACAATCCTTGGGAAGAGCCACCAGGGCTGTTCCTGGAGGTACCAGCCAGAGGAGAGGAGGACGAGCACGTAACCCCTGTGTGGTCAGAGGGGGAGATGTGGCCCCTTCCACCCTCTCAAGTGTCCCAGGCTGGTGACAATGACCACGGGATCACCGGTGTGACCCTGCACCGGGATCACACAGCTTGGGAAAGGTTCTGGAGGTGGTGCCACCACGGGAAGGCCACCACGGGAAGGCCACCACAGAGCGGTGACAGCACACCTGCAAGCTCTTTTATGGGGGTGTCAAACACCTGGGATCCTCCTGAGATCCTCCTGGGATCCTCCTGGGATCCTCCTGAGATCCTCCTGGGATCTTCCTGAGATCCTTCTGAGATTCTCCTGGGATCCTCCTGAGATCCTCCTGAGATCCTCCTAGGATACTTCTGGGATTCTCCTGGGATCCTTCTAGGATCCTCCTGAGATCCTCCTGGGATCCTTCTGAGATCCTTCTGAGATCCTTCTGGGATCCTCCTGGGATCCTCCTGGGATCCTCCTGGGATCCCTCACAGCAAACAGGGGGGGGCTGGGCAGTTGTCACCACCAGCACGGCGGCCCCAGGGACGTGTGGTGGCACTGCCCCACGCCCAGGACGCCGCTGCTTCCCCCTGCCCACTTCCTCTTTGTCTCTGGGACAACCCCGCACAGGGCAGGGACAAAACGGCTCCCTGGGGGTGGAGAGCAGCTTGAGGCGCCCTCTAAAACCACCCCAAAAAACTCCAGGTGGGAGTTTTTGTACCCCAAAAACTCCAAATGGGAGTTTTTGTACCCCAAAAAACTCCAGATGGGAGTTTTTGTACCCCAAAAAAACTCCAGATGGGAGGTTTTGTACCCCAAAAAACTCCAGATGGGAGTTTTTGTACCCCAAAAAGCTCCAATTGGGAGGTTTTGTACCCCAAAAAACTCCAGGTGGGAGTTTTTGTACCCCAAAAAACTCCAGGTGGGAGTTTTTGTACCCCAAAAAACTCCGATGGGAGGTTTTGTACCCCAAAAACTCCTCCAGATGGGAGTTTTTGTACCCCAGAAACTCCAGATGGGAGTTTTTACACCCCAAAAAACTCCAGATGGGAGTTTTTGTCCCCACAGAGGGGACAGGGATGTGGCAGCTCCATATCCCTGCACCCCAGAAAAAAAAAAAAAACACATAAATGAACAGCAATCCAGGGATGAGATCCCATCACATCAGACCCCCACCCCACGGCAGGAGCCAGAGGATGTTTTTTTACCCTCAGCACTGTGGATTTTTTTTGCGGGTTCACCCCCAGCCTGACCTCCCCCAGCCCCATTTTTCCCTGCTCGTTTGTGCTGCTGGGAGCCCCGGGAACATCCCAAGGGTCTCATCCGAGGAAAACAGGGAACCCAGGGCAGGGCAGGAGGGGAGGAGCAGGAGAACACACACGTGCCGCGAGCTGGGCGCCCGGCAAGCGTGGAAAAAGCAATAAAAAAATAAAAAAAAAAAAAAAATTAAAAAAAATCCCTGGCTGGAATCACGGCTCCATCCCGAACACCCGGATGCTGGATGGCCCCGCAGCCGCCAGCTCCACCCCGCCGCGGTTTCCGACTGATAAGGGCGGGCAGGCAGGGCCGGCATCCCTCGGAAAACACCACGCAGGGCAAAGGAAAAGCGAGCCCAGAATCCCTCAGGAAGCAAACCCAGCATCCCTGGGAATAAAACAAAAAAAAAAAAACAAACCCACACCGAGTGGGTTCTGCACCTCCACGTGCTGGCTTGGCCTGACCATCCCCAAGCCGGGATTTGGGGTGTTTCCTCAACTCCAGCCACGCCAAATCCCAAATCCCCAGCAGGGTTTTTTAGGGTTTTTTCCAGGGTTTTTCCAGGCTGGATCCCTCCCTCCTGGGGCAGGTGAGCGAGCTCAGGCTGGGAGGAACCAGCCCCGCTCCCAGCTCGGAGCAGCCGTGCATGAAGCCGAGCAAACACACGGCAAGGGAAGTACAGAGGAAGGAGGGAGAAGTGGGGGGAGGAAAAGAAAAAAAAAATAAAAAATAAAATAACCCCCCCCCAAAGGCTCCCTCCGCTGCCTGCCGGCCTCTGTTATATAAAAAACACCGACTCCCCCCCGTGCCCCAAGGGCCGGGAACATGCAGGAGCGCTGGGATTCCTGGAAACGGGCCCTGCCTTCCCCGGACTCGCACCGGCTTATTTATTTATCTTGCGAGAGCACAATAACCACCAGATTTTCTTCGTGTTTCTGGGGTTTTTTTTGTGTTTGTTTTTTTTTTAAGGAAATTTCCCCCATCATCTGACTGCCCGAAGCTCTGGGGGCTGCGTAATCCTTTCCTGCCTGGCAATTAATTCGTGAATGTAATTAATCGGCGGCTGGAGGTTTGGGGCAGCCCCGTCTATGCCCCCCACCAAAATTCCCCGGGAGGAGTCGGGGGGGGGACACGCTGTGTGTCCTCTCGGTGACCCCCTAAAAGCCGTGCGACACGAGGTACCCCAACTTTTCCCACCTTTCGAGACCCTAAAAGGAGGGGGTCCCACTTTGTATCCCCCAAATCATGAGGGTGCCCGGAACCCACGGGGTGTCCCGGAGCATCCGTGCCTCAGTTTCCCCACGCGTGGAGCACCATGTTCGGGGGGGGTTCCCGATGGGAAAGGCGACGCGGGCAGGTCCCCCCGAGCTGCCGGGGGGTCTGGCAGACCCCCGGGACCGCCGGTTTTTGGGGAGGGGGCACCGGGATGAGCTGCCGGAGACCCCCCCAAAAAACCCCCGCGCCCCGCAGCGCCAGGAGCAGCCGGGGCTGGAGCCTCCCGGGGGCCGCTGCCGGGGGCGAGGGGAGGCTCGGGGTGTGTGTGTGTGGGGGGGGATCATTTACAGCAAAATAAGGGGAAAAAAAAAACCAACTACGAGTTCCAAGCGCCCCGGGATGGCGCAGGAGCGGGGGGAGCACCCCAACACTCCCGTATCACCCCCACAAGGTGGGCTCCGAACCGAGGGGGCCCCGCTGCGCGGCTGCTGAGCCCCCGCTCCCCCGGGGACCCCCGGGGACCCCCGGGACCCCTCGCCCCTGCACTCACCCGTGGGGAACGGCGAGGAAACGAAGCGGTTCGGCTGCGCTCGGGTCTGCTCGGCCTCGCTCGGCTGCTCTCGGCCCGGCTCGGTTCGGCTCCTCGGCTCGGTTCAGCTGGGCTCGGCCGAGCTCGGGTCGGTTCGGCTCTGTTCGGCCTCACTCGGCTGTTCCTGGTTCGGTTCGGCTGCACTCGGGTCGGTTCGGCTGTTCGGCCTCACTCCGCTCGGCTCGATTCGGCTCTTCGGCCCTGTTCAGCTAGGTTCGGCTGCACTCGGCTCGGTTCGGCTCCTCGGCCCTGTTCAGCTCAGTTCGGCCCCGCTCGGCTCGGCTCGGCTGCACTCGATTCGACTCCTCGCCTCAGTTCGGCTCCGCTCGTCCCGGCTCGGTTCGGCTCAGTTCGGCCCCGCTCGGCTCGGCTCGGCTCGGCTGCACTCGATTCGACTCCTCGCCTCAGTTCGGCTCCGCTCGTCCCGGCTCGGTTCGGCTCGGTTCGGCCGCGCTCGGCACGGCTCGGTTGGGCTCCTGAGCTGGGCTCGGCGCAGTCCGGCCCGGCTGGGCTCGGCTCGGCCCGGCTCGGCCCCGTGCCGAGGGAGGGCAGCAGCAGCGCCCGCCCGGCCCGGCGCGGCCCGTTCCGCTGCCCTCGCTCCGCTCCGCCGGCCCCGGGCACGCCGGGAGCTGCAGTCCGCGCCTGCCGGGACTTGTAGTCCCCGCCCGGGCCGCGGCGGGAGCTGGGGCTTGGTGCTTTCCGTCCCTGACATGGCGAGGCTTCCTCCCCAAAAATGTGGGGGGTTTTTTTGGTTTTTTTCATTTTTTTTTTTCCTCCCCAGCAGTTCCACCCCAAAAACGGGTCGGGAGAGGAGGGACCGGGCGGGAGGTGAAGGCAGCGCCGTGTCCGGGTTGTGCAGTCCCGCGGGCAGGGATTGTGCGTGGCTTTTCATCGGGGGCACAGGGGGATCGTGGAGCTCCGTGCACCGGGATCCTGCAGCCCCTTGCACCGGGATCCTGCATCCCTTTGGACCGGGATCACTCGGGGATCCTGCATCCGTTTGGACCAGGATCACTCGGGGATCCTGCATCCCTTCGGACCAGGATTCTGCCTCCTCTTGCACCAGGATTCTGCATCTGTTTGGACTGGGATTACACCGGGATCCTGCATCCCTTTGGATCGGGATCCTGCCTCCCCTTGCACCAGGATCCTGCATCCCTTTGGAGCAGGATCACTCGGGGATCCTGCAACCCCTTGCACCAGGATCCTGCTCCCCTTGCACCGGGATCCTGCATCCCTTTGGATCAGGATCACTCGGGGATCCTGCAGCCCCTTGCACCAGGATCCTGCTCCCCTTGCACCGGGATCCTGCAGCTCCTTGCACCGGGATCCTGCCTCCCTTTGGACCGGGATCACTCGGGGATCCTGCAGCTCCTTGCTCCAGGGTTTCACCACTCCTTTCAGCAGGGTCCTCCAGCTGGTTGTGGCCATGGAGGGTGTGAAAAATGTATATTGGGTGTTTTGGCTCTACGCAGATATTTACTATATGTAATATGCTAGTTAGAAAAGTCATGCAATATTAACATTTGAAACAAATGGTGGATGTAGTTTTTAACATTAAGTTTTGGTAAAAATCTGTGTGTAAGGTTTTTTTTCTTAGCTCAAGGGAGAGGCCTATACCAGGTAAATATTTTACAGGAGATAAAGAAACCCCCCTGTCCCTCTTCAGACAAAAGAATGCATCTCTCAGAACGCAGACGCTCCCAATCAACAAAAGCAGGATCCCATGTCGCCAAAAGGCTTAAGCCAAAGACTCTTGAAAAACAAGTTTGTTGATAAAGCATGCATAATTATGAGGTTTCAGTCCTCAAAAAGCAGGAGTTTTTGAGTAAAGATTGCCTTTCTCTGTCCTGACATGGAGTCGGGAGGAGAAAGGACATTGCTTACCTATTTTTCTTTGCCCCTTTTGTTGTCTCCTTATTTGTCCTGTCTCTAAAACTTTTTAAACTTTTATTTGTATTAATTTTCTTTTTGTAACCAATTTTATTCTTTATTAAATTTTCATAAATTTCTAAAAATGAGTGATTGGCATTTATCACAATTGGTAGCAGAGGATGGTTACAAAAATACCTCACTGTCAGTGCTGTGTGAGGATTAGAAACTCGGGGAGACGCGTCCTGCCTCTTTTTAGGCAGCCCTGAGGCTCTTTCTCGCAGAGCACCCAGAAAGAGGTAAGATCCAAGGACAGAGGGAGACAATAAGGCAAAGAAAAAAAGAATTCCGCGGTGATTAGCTCTTAACATCAACGTGTACACGAAGAAAAGAAGAAACAACGACAAAAGGAGTGGTAAGCAATTGGGGAAAATTGGAGGGGTTTCGCGGTGTGGAACGGGGGAGACTGTGTGTGTGTGTGTCTGAGAGGAAGGCTGGAGTAGACCCAGACTTTCCAAGCGAGTGCGGAGTTCTCGATGCTGCGTTTCCGTCATACCGCGAGGTTTGCGGCCAGTAAGAGGACGAAAGTGAATGGTGAAACGGAGTGAAAGAACCCCCCAGGGAAAAAGGTGAAGTGTGTAAGAAAGTGTGTAAAAAGGGGACCCTAAAAGTGTAAGCTAGGTTGAGGGGGGATACTCCAAGAGCACCTAGGGTGGCCGCACAGCTAGGTTGAGGGGATACTCCAAGAGCACCTAGGGTGGCCGCACAGCTAGGTTGAGGGATACTCCAAGAGCATCTAGGGTGGCCGCACAGCTAGGTTGAGGGGATACTCCAAGAGCATCTAGGGTGGCCGCACAGCTAGGTTGAGGGGATACTCCAAGAGCACCTAGGGTGGCCGCACAGCTAGGTTGAGGGGGGATACTCCAAGAGCACCTAGGGTGGCCGCACAGCTAGGTTGAGGGGATACTCCAAGAGCACCTAGGGTGGCCGCACAGCTAGGTTGAGGGGGGATACTCCAAGAGCACCTAGGGTGGCCGCACAGCTAGGTTGAGGGGGGATACTCCAAGAGCACCTAGGGTGGCCGCACAGCTAGGTTGAGGGATACTCCAAGAGCATCTAGGGTGGCCGCACAGCTAGGTTGAGGGGATACTCCAAGAGCACCTAGGGTGGCCGCACAGCTAGGTTGAGGGGGGATACTCCAAGAGCACCTAGGGTGGCCGCACAGCTAGGTTGAGGGGGGATACTCCAAGAGCACCTAGGGTGGCCGCACAGCTAGGTTGAGGGATACTCCAAGAGCATCTAGGGTGGCCGCACAGCTAGGTTGAGGGGATACTCCAAGAGCACCTAGGGTGGCCGCACAGCTAGGTTGAGGGGGATACTCCAAGAGCACCTAGGGTGGCCGCACAGCTAGGTTGAGGGATACTCCAAGAGCATCTAGGGTGGCCGCACAGCTAGGTTGAGGGGATACTCCAAGAGCATCTAGGGTGGCCGCACAGCTAGGTTGAGGGATACTCCAAGAGCACCTAGGGTGGCCGCACAGCTAGGTTGAGGGGATACTCCAAGAGCACCTAGGGTGGCCGCACAGCTAGGTTGAGGGGGGATACTCCAAGAGCACCTAGGGTGGCCGCACAGCTAGGTTGAGGGGGGATACTCCAAGAGCACCTAGGGTGGCCGCACAGCTAGGTTGAGGGGGGATACTCCAAGAGCACCTAGGGTGGCCGCACAGCTAGGTTGAGGGATACTCCAAGAGCATCTAGGGTGGCCGCACAGCTAGGTTGAGGGGATACTCCAAGAGCACCTAGGGTGGCCGCACAGCTAGGTTGAGGGGGGATACTCCAAGAGCACCTAGGGTGGCCGCACAGCTAGGTTGAGGGGGGATACTCCAAGAGCACCTAGGGTGGCCGCACAGCTAGGTTGAGGGGATACTCCAAGAGCACCTAGGGTGGCCGCACAGCTAGGTTGAGGGGGATACTCCAAGAGCACCTAGGGTGGCCGCACAGCTAGGTTGAGGGATACTCCAAGAGCATCTAGGGTGGCCGCACAGCTAGGTTGAGGGGATACTCCAAGAGCACCTAGGGTGGAATTCTGCAGAGTTTATTTTGAAATAAAAGGTACCTTGTGGTTAGTATTGTTGTGTGTGAGATTGAATGAAAAGTAAAATACAGTAAATGTGGAATAAGTTGAGAAGTAAAAGGAGACCTATTTTTGTTTTGTGTGTTTTTAGTTTTTATTTTGTTTTTTGTTCTGTTGTGCTGTCTTTTTGTAAGTAAGCGTGTAGGTAAAAAGTGTTTGTGTTGTGGAGTTTATCTGTGTTACTGTCTTTTTGTGAGAGAAGTGTGTGTGAATAGAGAAGCATTTAGAGTGTTAAGTTAGATGGTTTAAAAGAGTAGAATTGCTGGAGTGTTGGAGAAGTGAAAGATGTTTGAGCAAAGGGGGGAAAGAACTGAAGTTAAGCTAGAGTCGTTATATGTAACAAAGACAAGAGACGGCCCCCCCCCCAGGCTGGCCACGCTGCAGGCGGCACCTGTCCCGCCCTGTGGCACCGGGGACACCTGTCTGTTCCCTTGCCAGCCAAACCAGCGTGTGTTGAATTAAGTTGTAGTGTGTTGTAAAATCTAAATTTTTGGAAGTATGTGTTAGTAAGTTTTGTAAGAAAGGGAATGTTGGAATTTGTGTTGATACTGAAAGAAGGTAGAATGCATATGAGAAGTGTGTATCTGCATGAGAAGAGATAGCTTGGTAGTTTGGGGAAAGATTTAAGAATGTGATAAGAAGTGTAGAGAGTTTGTGTAACAGAGTAAAAGCCTATTGAAAGAAAGAGAAGGCATGTGTTGCTGGCTTGTGGAAAAGTTTTGTAAAGAGAGTGGTGTTAGTAAATGTAGATGAAGGAAAAGTATAGAGAGTGGTTTTTTTATTTGTTGAGGATTCTTGGAAGAAGTGGTTTATAATTGAGAAGTGGTGTGAGAGAAAGGAAAGTAGCTTCTGTGAAGGTAAAGGGAAGCTGAACAAAGACCACGGGAGGTAGAGAAGAGAGAATATTAAAAATGAATTTGCTAAGCTTGAAATGAATTTATGGATTCAAAGGAACAGAGTAATTCAGAAGAACAAGCATATGCATTATGCTGGACTGGAGATTATCGGAAAATCAAAATTTTTAAAGTAACAAGCCCCTGTAACAAAACAGGAGAAAAGAACAAAGAGAGTGAAGGAAGGGGAGCAGGAGAGGGAGAAAGAGAAGGGATGGGACCCCCTGGAGGGTGTAGTGTGGTTCCGTTCCCCATCCCGGGCGGCGGTTCCCTGGCGGCGGCCACAGCTGCCATGCCGGGTCCGGGCCCTTTTCTCCCCCCTCCGGTAGTAGATCCCTGTCCACCTGAGACGGCAGGGGCGAGTTCCCCACCCCCTCCCTCCACGGCTGTGAGTTCGCGCGGTTTTTTCGCCCGCCGCGGCGGTGGCGGCAGCAAGGGGAGGGGTTCCCCCCCTCTCTCCGCCGGCGGGTGCGGCGGGTTCGCCGGCTTTTCCACCCCCTGCGGTGATAATACCACCAGCGGTAGCTGTTCCCCGCTCGCCCGCAGCGGCCATGGGGTCTCCCCCACCCCTTCTCCATCCCGGCAGAGGCAGTGGGCCCTTCCACCCTTCCCTTCCCCCGGCAGCGGGTCTCCAGCTGCCGGTATACGGCGGATGTCCGCCGGTCCCGTTCTCGGTAGCCTCAGTAGCAATTTCAGCTCCGGCGATGCGAGGCGCCGCTGCCGCGGCTCCATCTTTGCTAGAGTCGGCAGCCCGAGCGCCATGGGGACTTAGCCATGCATGGCCACATGGTTAAGACAGGAAATAGCTACCCCCCGGAAGTTTCGGTAGCAGATTACCTGGGAGGACCAAAACTCTATGGTTAAAAAAACCTCCAAAAACTCCCCTTAGGAAAAATACTATCTAACCAGAAATAAGGGAAAAGGGAGAGATTAAAACATCTATTTTTTTTTCCTAAAAAGACAACCAACTTGGTATCATTAATGAAAAGCCCAAAAGCACCCCTTCCCGGGGAAGGCTTCTTTGTGTTTTTTTTTTAGCAACAAGAACTTCAGGAAGTGAAGAGAAGAAAACTCAAGAAATACGAGAAAAGAGAGTAAAAAACAGCTACCAACACCTAAGGATTGGAAAGAATACACAAGAACCAAGAGGAAAACCTGACATGATAAAAAGGATTGATAAATATGTTGCATATGTAATCCCTATGTGCATTTTGAATATTTGTACTGTTGTAACATCTAAGTAATGCATAGCAAAAAGGAGAAGGGAGTAAAGCCTGAGACCCTGTGTAATAAGTGCTTAAAAAAGAAAGGGTGCAAATTGACCGTGGTAATCTTAGCCCTTGACACAAACCTGAGGATATTGAAACGAAGCTCCCAAATTTGGCATTTAATTTATAAAAAGAGGATCAAAAGAAAATTAGAGAAGAAAGTTTACCCGAGTATCAAAAGACCAGTAAAAAGTTCCCTGTGGTCGCTCCAAGCAAAATACCTCCTAGAATATAATTCACAGCTCGAGGGGGGGAATATAGGACCCCAGATACGAGCCTCTGCTACAGAGAAGATAACTTTCCCCAGCCGGTGGATGCAACCCACTAGGGCGTGGGCAGATGTAGAGAGTGTCTCCTAGGGGGAGATCCTAATTTACCCCAAACCTGGCCGTGTACGGTGTTGCTGGAGCAGTGCCAAGAGAGAAAAGGCTCTGACCTTGGCCCATACTTTCTGCATGGACCAAGAAAGCAGGGAAGCAAACAGAGAACTATCAGAACCCCAAATTGGAAACATTGTATGCTATTTGCAACATAAAAGGGAAATTACTTTCTTTATCCAAAGGACAAGGCTAAGATACAGTTGAATAAAATAGAGTTTGAAGCAATAAATAAGAGTATATATGTATATTGAACTAATGTAAGAAATAGTTATAGAATTAAGTTTGACAAATTAACAGACTGTTTTGTTGTATTAAATTTGACAATTGTGGTGAGATCATAAGAAAAAGAACAATAAATATTGCTCGAGCCAAAAATATTATAAAAAGAGAAAAAGGAGGGATTGTGAAAAATGTATATTGGGTGTTTTGGCTCTACGCAGATATTTACTATATGTAATATGCTAGTTAGAAAAGTCATGCAATATTAACATTTGAAACAAATGGTGGATGTAGTTTTTAACATTAAGTTTTGGTAAAAATCTGTGTGTAAGGTTTTTTTTCTTAGCTCAAGGGAGAGGCCTATACCAGGTAAATATTTTACAGGAGATAAAGAAACCCCCCTGTCCCTCTTCAGACAAAAGAATGCATCTCTCAGAACGCAGACGCTCCCAATCAACAAAAGCAGGATCCCATGTCGCCAAAAGGCTTAAGCCAAAGACTCTTGAAAAACAAGTTTGTTGATAAAGCATGCATAATTATGAGGTTTCAGTCCTCAAAAAGCAGGAGTTTTTGAGTAAAGATTGCCTTTCTCTGTCCTGACATGGAGTCGGGAGGAGAAAGGACATTGCTTACCTATTTTTCTTTGCCCCTTTTGTTGTCTCCTTATTTGTCCTGTCTCTAAAACTTTTTAAACTTTTATTTGTATTAATTTTCTTTTTGTAACCAATTTTATTCTTTATTAAATTTTCATAAATTTCTAAAAATGAGTGATTGGCATTTATCACAAGGGGGAGCAGTGACCTCCAGGTGTGGGGGGCTTTGTCCCCTCTTTCGGGCGCCCTCGGGGTCCGGGGTGTGCCAGGGAAGCTGTGCCGGGAGATTTGGGCTGAGGGGAATTGGGAACAGGGGGCTGCAGCAGGAGGGGGCGGTGGGGACCCTGCCAGGGCACCCCAGGGCGCCTCGAGTCCCCAAGTGACCCTGGGGACCCCCAGGTGACCCTGTCCCCTCCCTGCCCCGTGGCCACAGGATGGGATTTCAGTGGCCAGGATGGTCCTGCTGGCGGATTTCCCTGGAAACAGCGGATTTTTGGGGTGGCCATGTGCCACGGGCAACGTCCTGCATCCCCTGAGCATCACCCACACTGGACCTCCAGCTTCAGGGCATCCCTGAGCTGCTCCCAACAAACCCAGGAGCTCAGGGACCATCTGGGGTGTCAGGGTTTATTTGTTGCACGTTGTAAGTACACATGATGTTGTTGGCCATATATAAATGAATATAAATGAATATAAATCAATGAATATATAAATGAATGCTATATGTATAATGTTTGCTGTATTAATACAGTTTATTTCTGCTATTAATGAAACACAAAAATAGTGGTGTGGTAAATATATATATATATATTTCTTAGGCTATAACATAATATTAAAATAAAGACTGCTTTTGTTGATATAACATCTAAACCAGGAAATAAAAAACATAATCAGAAACACCCTCCCCCCCACCTGTATTCCTGAATTATCTTGTCCAGATGAAGGTGGCAGTGACCAGAGCTCCAGGGGAGGAATTTATCACACCTCTGCTATCAGGGAGTGGGAGGCTGGACACCAGAAGAAATACAGAAAGAAGAAATAAAACACATTGATAGAATGGGGGGAGGTCGGAGGTTAAAACCAACATCCACGAGGAATGTTTAAATAATGCATGAGGGCTCTATGAATATGTAACAAAATGAACATTTCAAGCGGTGTTTTCTAAGTCACTCTTAGCTGAGTGCCCAGCCGTTAATTGTTTATTAATTTAAAAATTCGGTTTATTTCTGTCTCCTGATCGTCTTTTCATTAAAATTTTTTAAATTTTACCAAGAAAGTGAACTTCGTTTTTCACATTACAGGAGGCGGTGAGGACACGTGGGCACAGAAATCCCAAGGGATGAGGAGAGGAAGGGACAGGAATTCCCTGGGAATGGCACAGAAATCCCGAGGGATGGGGACTGGGAGGGGACAGGAATTCCCTGGGGATGGCACAGAGATCCGGAGGGATGGGGACAGGGGGAGGGACAGGAATTCCCTGGGGATGGCACAGAGATCCCGAGGGATGAGGAGAGGAAGGGACAGGAATTCCCTGGGAATGGCACAGAGATCCCCGAGGGATGGGGACGGGCAGAGACAGGAATTCCCTGGGAATGGCACAGAGATCCTGAGGGGTGGGGAGAGGAAGGGACAGGAATTCCCTGGGAATGGCACAGAGATCCCCGAGGGATGGGGACGGGCAGAGACAGGAATTCCCTGGGGATGGCACAGAGATCCTGAGGGGTGGGGAGAGGAAGGGACAGGAATTCCCTGGGAATGGCACAGACAGGAATTCCCTGGGGATGCTGCGCTGCTCCGTTTTCTGGAATTTTCCGCCTCCCTCCCCTAGGCGGACGGGGCGAAGCCCACGCGGTTGTTGGCCATGTCGAAGACGGTGTAATACTCCTTGAGGAACACGTCCCCCAGGATCCAGAGGGGCTGCCCGTCCTGGGAGGGCAGGTAGGTGACCTCGATGCCCAGCGTGCAGTAGCCATCGCTCTGCGGGAGGGGAACGGCGGGGACGGGGTCAGGCACGGGGAGAGCCAGCGTGGAGCCAGCGTGGAGCCAGCGTGGCTGCCGGACGGGGAGCTCCGGGGTCTTCACGGGAATTCCCAGTGTGGATCCCACACGGCAGGGATCACACACACAGCATGGATCCCACACACACAGCATGGATCCCACACACAGCATGGATCCCACACAGCAGGGATCACACACACACAGCATGGATCCCATACACAGGGCATGGATCCCACATGTACATTTAGGATCCCACACGTACGTTCAGGACCCCTCACACAGGTTCAGGACCCCACACGTACATTCAGGATCCCCCACGTACATTCAGGACCCCACAGGTACGTTCGGGACCACACACACAGCACAGACCCCACACACACAGCACAGACCCCTCACACAGGTTCAGGACCCCCCATGTACATTCAGGACCCCACAGGTACGTTCAGGACCCCTCACACAGGTTCAGGACCCCCCACGTACATTCAGGACCCCACAGGTACATTCAGGACCCCACACACAGGTTCAGGACCCCTCACACAGGTTCAGGACCCCTCACATACATTCAGGACGTAGGCGGAGGGCGAGAGCGGGAGCTGGGCGCCGCCGATGCCGAAGCTGATGGGGGGCATGCTCTGGGTGTCGTTGCAGTCCACGGCGTACTGTGGGGACACAGGCACGGGAGGGGCTGGCAGGGACAGCACAGAGGTGACACCGCAGGGTGACGAACGCTGCCAGCCCCTGGCAGTGCCACTCCGTGGGATCACGGAGTGGTTTGGGTTGGAAGTGACAATGAAGCTCATCCAGTGCCACCCCCTTGCCAGGGGCAGGGACACCTCCCGCTGTCCCAGGGTGCCCCAAACTGGCCTGGGACACTTCCAGGGATGCAGGAAATGCATTGCAGGGCCCCCCA
The DNA here is from genome assembly GCA_017589585.1 of Phylloscopus whistleri. Lineage (NCBI taxonomy): Eukaryota > Metazoa > Chordata > Aves > Passeriformes > Phylloscopidae > Phylloscopus > Phylloscopus whistleri. The sequence goes on from JADMLD010001043.1 coordinate 21,835, forward strand.
CCCTCACAGGGAGGAATTCCTTCCCTGTATCAAACCTCCATTTCCTCTCTGTCAATCTGAACTGTCCCCCCCTCATCCTGGCACTCCAGGCCCTTGTCCCAAGTCCCTCTCTGGCTTCCCTGGAGCCCCTTCAGATCCTGGAACGGGCTGTGAGCAATTCCACACAGAGTTCTCCTCTCCAGGCTGAACCTCCCCACCTTTCTCAGCCTGATGTCCCCTCATCCTTGTCCCTTGTCCTGCAGGTGCCACGTGAGTCCTGTGCATGATTCCCATACAGGCTCCCCACTTTTGACCCCCCAAAACCCCCACACTCACCCCATAGCTGGTCTCCTGGGCTCCCAGCGCCTCCAGGATGCTCTCCAGGTACTCCTGGGGCACGGTCAGCAGGAATGTCCCCGTGTCCACGATGGCCTGGCAGCCCTGACTGCACCAGCCGCTCACCGACTGCCCGACGGCAAACCTGGGAGCAGAACGGGGACAAGGGCCTGGCTCCGGGCACCTGCTGGCCCCCAAACCCAAAGCACGGAGCCCTGAGCCCCCCAAAGCTGCAGCTGCACCCCCGGGGGTACAAACACCACTCACTCCTCCAGTGCCACCTGCCAGTAAAGCTCCTGTGTCACCGGCGCCCAGGCGATGTCCCCCTGGAAGAGCTCGGGGTCGACCCCCCCGAGGATCAGCTCTCCCCCGTACTCGTAGGTGGGCTGGCTGCAAAAAAAAACCCAAATAACAGAGTCACAGCAGCAGGGATCAGGAGATCGGTGTGATAAAGGTGGGGTGGAGAGGGATAAACCCCCGAGGAACCCTCCTGGGCACAGGCAGGGCACAGCAGGGCACAGCAAGACATGCAGGCAAGGCACACCAGGGCACACCAGGGCACACCAGGACATGCAGGCAGAGCACACCAAGGCACACCAGGGCACACCAGGGCACACCAGGACACACCAGGGCACACCAGGACATGCAGACAGAGCACACCAGAGCACACCAGGGCACACCAGGAGGTGCAGGCAGAGCACACCAGGGCACACCAGGGCACACCAGGACACACCAGGGCACACCAGGACACACCAGAGCACACCAGAGCACACCAGGACATGCAGGCAGAGCACACCAGGACACACCAGGGCACACCAGGGCACACCAGGACACACCAGGACACCCCAGGACACACCAGGGCACACCAGGAGGTACAGGCAGAGCACACCAGGGCACACCAGGGCACACCAGAGCACACCAGGACATGCAGGCAGAGCACACCAGGACACACCAGGGCACACCAGGGCACACCAGGGCACACCAGGACACCCCAGGACACACCAGGGCACACCAGGAGGTACAGGCAGAGCACACCAGAGCACACCAGCGCACACCAGGACGTGCAGAACGCCCTGGAAGGTTTTTTTTACCGTGAGAAGTAGAAGCTGAAGACGGGCTCGGCGAGCTGGTTCTGCTCCAGCATCCCCTCCAGAGCTGTGGCCATCCCCCCCACTGCCAGCGAGGGGAAGGCCATGCCCAGGATGCCATCGAAATCAGCGAAGTAGAAAGGCTGGGTGGGCTCGTCCTGGCTGAGCCCGAACTCCTGGTTGGTGACAGTGATGCTCTGGATCTGCAGGGGAAGGGGAGCCCTGGTCAGCCAGGCACACCTGAGGGGTGGCTGCTGCTCCGAGAGCACTGCAGGCTCACAGCTGGTGACAGCAGCACCAGGCAGAGGGGAAAATTGGGAAAAAAAAAATAAATCAGGAATTGGGTTAAAACCCAGCCAAAAGGCCAGCTGGGTGAGTGAGGGAGGCAATAAACACTTTATATGTGCAAAGGGTTTGTCCCAACACAACACAGGACACGAGCTGGGCCCTTAGGCTGCTCCTGGGCTCCTTCCAGGGGCACAGCCAGGCAGGGGGGCAGGGGCAGCACTCACCCTGAGTGTGTCAGAGCCCAGCACTCACCCTGAGCGTGTCAGAGCCCAGCACTCACCCTGAGTGTGTCAGAGCCCAGCACTCACCCTGAGTGTGTCAGAGCACTCACCCTGAGCGTGTCTGAGCACTCACCCTGAGTGTGTCAGAGCCCAGCACTCACCCTGAGTGTGTCAGAGCACTCACCCTGAGTGTGTCAGCCCAGCACTCACCCTGAGTGTGTCAGCCCAGCACTCACCCTGAGTGTGTCGGAGCCCAGCACTCACCCTGAGTGTGTCAGAGCCCAGCGCGATGGTGACGGCGCCGCTGCCGTAGGACACGGTGTGGGACTGCCCGCCGGGGCTGAAGGTGGCCGAGTCACCGGGCTGGAACTTGGCGTGGTTGACTGGGGGAGAGAGAAGAGGGAAAAGCCCTGGGCATGGGCTGCAGTGGGATTTCACTGCTGGATTCTCCATTGGGATAATCCCCAGGGATTAAATCCTGTGCTGCAGTGGGATTCCACTGCTGGGTGCTCCATTGAGATCATTCCCAAGGAGCAGGACCTGGGCTGCAGTGGGATTTCACTGCTGGATGCTCTGTTGGGATCATTCCCAGGGATTGAGTCCCATGCTGCAATGGGATTTCACTGCTGGATGCTCTGTTGGGATCATTCCCAGGGATTGAGTCCCATGCTGCAATGGGATTTCACTGCTGGATGCTCTGTTGGGATAACCCCCAGGGATTACATCCTGTGCTGCAGTGGGATTTCACTGCTGAGTGCTCCATTGGGATCATTCCCAGGGATTGAGTCCTGTGCTGCAGTGGGATTCCACTGCTGGATGCTCCACTGGGATCATTCCCACGGAGCAGATCCTGTGCTGCAGTGGGATTTCACTGCTGGGTGCTCTGTTGGGATCATTCCCAGGGATCAAATCCTGGGCTGCAGTGGGATTTCACTGCTGGGTGCTCCATTGGAGATCCACAGGAGATCCGTGTGCTAAAGGTGGGCTAGAGAGGGATAAACCCCCAAGGAACTTAATCCCCAGGGATTAAATCCTGTGCTGCAATGGGATTCCACTGCTGGATGCTCTGTTGGAAACATTCCCAGGGATTAAATCCTGTGCTGCAGTGGGATTTCACTGCTGGGTGCTCCATTGGGATCATTCCCAGGGATTAAATCCTGTGCTGCAGTGGGATTTCACTGCTGGGTGCTCCATTGGGATCATTCCCACGGAGCAGATCCTGTGCTGCAGTGGGATTTCACTGCTGCAGCTCTGTTGGGATAACCCCCAAGGAGCAGGACCTGGGGATGAGGACAGGCTGCTCCTCTGCCCCACATTTCTCTTTCAGGTTGTGGGGTTTGCACCCCACCCCAGTTTTGCCCGGATGCCTCTCCAGGCGATGCCTCAGGGTTTTCAGCTTTTATATTTTCCACACATTTGTAATCCTGCAATCCCTCAGTGCAGAACTCTGAACTCCACAAGGAGAGCTGGCTGCTGTTGGCACCTTTGCATCACAGGGGTCACAGGTACAAGGGCAAAGCCCTCACAGGGAAATCCCCGTCACTGCTGGGAACTGGAACCCCACAATTCCCCGTTTTCCTCTTCCCTGCAGCCAGCCAGGGAGCACTCCTGGGATTCCTGAGGTGGCTGTGGGGATTTGGCTGCTGGAACCCTGGGCACTGAGGAGTTCAGGCTCCCTGTGCTGACCCTCGAGCAAACGCTGCATTCCACCTGAGGCGCTGGAAGAGGCTCCCAAAATTGAGTGACAGCGCTGGGATTGTGGCTGTGGAGTTTGAGTATCAAACTGTATGTGATATCACAGAGTGGAAAACAGAATTTAAGGTTTTAGACTATGGTAATATATATAAAGCAAAATAAGGATTTAGGGCATAGGCTGAGTCCTTCTTTTTCACCTCCTTCTTCATGGCTCTGCATGGTGTTTTGTAACTGGGTAGAAAAATCCACATTGCGGGTCATGGGTGGTTGGTTATTGGGTTAGAAGTTAAAATAATTTAGGTGTCATCTCGTAACTGGGTAATTTATGCCTAAAACGCCTTAAAAAGAGTTAGAGACACAGCCATTTTCTACTTTGTTAGCCAGAACTCACAGCTTGTGAGAGTGTACTACAGACAAGAATTAATAAATATCTGAGTCTGAACAGGAAAATTGCGTCACTTGAGTATTAATCCTGACTCTAACAAAAGAAAAGAAGAGAAGAAACCAAAATTTCACCATCTCCCTTAGGCAGACAGAGGGGTCTGAGCTTCACAAGGAAGGCACCAGATATCCCAGATCAGCATTCCAGGCTCCTTTACGGTCTGGCAGCGTGATGTCCCCAACATGACAGGGCAGGGACGTGGGAGAACAGGGACCAGGACGTGGCCTTGGGCACCCACTGGAACCTAAACCTAAACCCTAACCCTCATAAAATACCCTAACACTACACCCTAACACTAGACCCTAACACTAGACCCTAACCCTAACCCAAACCCAAACCCTAGCCCTAACCCTAACCTTAAACCTAACCCTAAACCAAAGCCTAACCCTAATCCTAACTCTGATCCTAACCCTAACCTTAACCCTAACCCTAACCCTAACCCTAACCCTAACCCTAACCCTAACCCTAACCCTAACCCTAACCAAACCCGAACCCTAATCCTAAACCTAACCCTAACCCTAACCCTAACCTTAAACCTAACCCTAAACCAAACCCGAACCCTAATCCTAACTCTGATCCTAACCCTAACCTTAACCCTAACCCTAAACCTAACCCTAAACCAAACCCTAATCCTAATCCTAACTCTAATCCTAAACCTAACCTTAACCCTAACCCTAAACCTAACCCTAAACCAAACCCGAACCCTAATCCTAAACCTAACCCTAAACCTAACCTTAAACCTAACCCAAACCCAAACCCTAGCCCTAACCCTAATCCTAACCCTAATCCTAGCCCTAACCCTAAACCTAACCCTAAACTAAACCCAAATCCTAACCCTAATCCTAATCCTAATCCTAATCCTAATCCTAATCCTAACCCTAATCCTAACCTTAACCCTAACCCTAACCCTAAACCAAACCCTAACACTAGACCCTAGCCCTAACCTAACCTTAGACCCCAACCCCAACATGACAGGGACCAGGACGTGGCCTTGGGCTCCCTCTCGGCTTGGCCAGCCTGGGCCGCTCTGAAAGGCACAGATCCTCCAGCCCTGCACTAATTAGCGGGCACTAATTACCCCCAGGAGCAGTGACACTCCCAGCACCCAGGGGTACTCACAGCAGGCAGGGCTCTTGCAGTCCTTGGAGGGCACCCAGAGGTTGGAGGAGCCGGTGTCAAAGAGCACCAGAAACTTCTGGGGGGGCTCCCCGATGCTGATCTCCCCGAAATAGGAGGACTGGAAAAAAACCCAGGGAATGAATCTGCACTGGCCAGGGGCTCAGGGACAGCCCAGGAGCCCCCCTGGCACCCCCCAGCCCAGAGCCAGCCAGGCAGGAGCAGGCTGAGCTCTCACCCTGCTGTTACTGCCCCCTCCTCACCCCCCAAAAAAATGAAATATTCAATAATTGTTGTGGGGTTTGTTTCATGCAGAAAAGCCTCGCTCTTTGGGGCTGGGGGTAAAAAATTCCTTGAGGTTCAAAACAGAAGGTTAAAAGAGTGGGGAGAAAAAGCAATTTAAGGATGGGGGGGAAAAAAGCAATTTAAGAGTGGGGGGAAAGTAATTTAAGCGTGGGGAAAAAATCATTTAAGAGTGGGGAAAAAACAATTTAAGAGTGGGGAAAAAACAATTTAAGGGTGGGGGAAAAGTAATTTAAGAGTGGGGAAAAGTAGTTTAAGGGTGGGGGAAAAGTAATTTAAGAGGGGGGAAAAATGCAATTTAAGAGTGGGGAAAAAACAATTTAAGAGTAGGGAATAAAACAACTTAAGGGTGGGGAAAAAACAATTTAAGAGTGGGGGAAAAGTAATTTAAGAGTGGGGAAAAGTAGTTTAAGAGTGGGGAAAAAAGCAATTTAAGAGTGGTGAAAAAGCAATTTCTCACTCCTGGGGGCTCAGGGGTGTCCGGGGTGCTGTGGCAGCTGGGAAGGAGGAAGGCCAGGCAGGCAGGAGGGGTGTGGGGCACTCACATCCAGGTGGTTGGTTATGGGCTCCCTCACCACGGAGCCCTGGCTGGGCTGGTATTTCTTCACAGGATTGGATTTGATGTGCGTCAGGAAATCATCCAGCACCCCAGCTGCCCTCATCTTCTCCCGGATGGACAGGCCTTTCCTCAGGCTGATCCTGCACAGACGGAGACGAAACACAAACAAACACAGCAGGACATAAGATCTGGGCATTTTCAAAGGCTCAGGTCTCCTTTGAGCCAGGACAGAAGTTCCCCATGTCCCCAGGAGCTCTCCGTGCCCCAGGATCAGCTTTCCATCTTCCCAGGAGCTTTCCATGCCCCAGGAGCTGCTCTCTGTGCCTCAGGAGCTTTCCATGTTCCCAAGAGCTCTGCATGTCCCAGGAGCTGCTCTGCAGATCCCAGGAGCTCTCTGTGCCCCAGGAGCTGCTCCCCAGGTCCCCTGGAGCTGCTCTCCGTGTCCCAGGAGCTCTCCATGCCCAGGATCTCCCCATGTCCCCAGGAGCTGCTCCCCATGTCCCCAGGAGCTGCTCCCCATGCCCCAGGAGCTGCTCCCCATGTTCCAGGATCTCCCCATGTCCCCAGGATCTCCCCATGCCCCAGGATCTCCCCGTGCCCCAGGATCTCCCCATGCCCCAGGATCTCTCCATGCCCCAGGATCTCTCCATGCCCCAGGATCTCTCCATGCCCCAGGATCTCTCCAAGCCCCAGGATCTCTCCAAGCCCCAGGATCTCCCCGTGCCCCAGGATCTCCCCATGCCCCAGGATCTCTCCATGCCCCAGGATCTCCCCATGCCCCAGGATCTCTCCATGCCCCAGGATCTCTCCAAGCCCCAGGATCTCCCCGTGCCCCAGGATCTCCCCATGCCCCAGGATCTCCCCATGTCCCAGGATCTCCCCATGCCCCAGGATCTCCCCATGTCCCAGGATCTCTCCATGTCCCCAGGATCTCTCCATGTCCCCAGGATCTCCCCATGTCCCAGGATCTCCCCATGTCCCCAGGATCTCTCCATGTCCCAGGAGCTGCTCTCCATGTCCCAGGATCTCCCCATGTCCCAGGATCTCCCCATGTCCCCAGGATCTCCCCGTGCCCCAGGATCTCCCCATGTCCCCAGGATCTCCCCGTGCCCCAGGATCTCTCCATGCCCCAGGATCTCCCCATGTCCCAGCTGCTGTCCCCGGCTGTGCCACCAGGTGCGGACCCCGCGCTCCCAGCGCGCTCAGCATCCCCCGGCTCCTCTCCCCGCCCTCTCCCGCACCTCACCGCCCCCTGGGCCAGCTGCAGGCACGCCAGGACCACCGGGAGCCACCTCATGGTGCCGAGCCGTCCGCGGTCACCCCTGGGGAGGCGGCGGGGCCGCCCGCGCTGCCGCTTTTATCCCGCCGGCCCTTTCTTATCTGCCTGACCTCCGCTTCCATCGGCACCTCCGGCGGCCTCAAGGGCCGCTTTGTGCCTCGGGCCACGAGGATTCTGCGGAAAAATCGGCGGCCTCGGGGGCGAGATCAAAGGGGGAGCGATGCGATAAGGGAGCGGCGCTTATCGGGGGCGAGGGGATCCAACGTCAGCGCGCCGGGCCGGGGCCGCGCTCGCCAAAAGCCGAGCCAAGCTCGCCCCGGGACAAAGGGCCGGACTGGCGGCTCCTGGCGCGGCAGGGAAAGGCTTTGGTCTGCCCTCCTTCCGCCGCTGGGCACGGCGGGGATGGAGGCGGAGAGGCCGGGACACGGGGAGAGGAGATGGAGCCCGGCAGGTCCCTTCCCTTGGTGTTTCCAGGACGGTCCCCAGGTTCCTTCGTTCATTTTCTCCAAGTGGTCCTCACGTTATTTCTTTCATTTCCTCCAGGGTGTTCTCCAGGTTCCTTCTCTTGCTTTTTCCAGGATGATCCCCAGTTTCCTTCTCTCTTTTCCTCCAGGATGGTCCCCAGGTTCCTTCTTTCATTTCCTCCAAGTGGTCCCCACATTCCTTCTTTCTTTTCCTCCAGGGTGTTCCCCAGGTTCCTTCCCTTGGTGTTTCCAGCTAGTCCCCAGGTTCCTTCTTTCATTTCCTCCAAGTGGTCTGCACGTTCCTTCTCTCTTTTCCTCCAAGGTGGTCCCCACATTCCTTCTTGCATTTCCTCCAGGGTGTTCCCCAGGTTCCTTCTCTTGCTTTTTCCAGGCTGGTTCCCAGTTTCCTTCTCTCTTCAGCAAGGTCTCCAGTTTCCTTCTTTTATTTCCTCCAAGGGGTCCCCACATTCCTTCTTTCATTTCCTCCAAGATGGTACCCAGGTTCCTAGTCTCTTTTCCTCCAGGGTGGTCCCCACATTCCTTCTTTCACCTCCTCCAGGGTGTTCCCCAGGTTCCTTCTCTTGCTTTTTCCAGGATGGTCCCCAGTTTCCTTCTTTCTTTTCCTCCAGGAGGGTTCCCAGGTCCCTTCCCTTGATGTTTCCAGGATGGTCCCCAGGTTCCTTCTTTCATTTCCTCCAAGTGGTCCCCACATTCCTTCTCTCTTTTCCTCCAGAAAGGTCCCCAGGTTCCTTCTCTCTTTTCCTCCAGGAGGGTCTCAGGTTCCTTCTCTGGTTTGCTCTGAGGTTGTCCCCAGAGCCGTCCTGCCTTCTCCTCTTCCTCAGCATCCCAGACCTTCACTCCAGGACACCAGCTGGTTTCCATGTCCCACCTGCTCCTGCATTCACAGTTTGGAGAGGAATCGCCCATTTCCCCGTTCCTTGGTTTGTTTTGTGGAGCACAGGGTTCCCTCCCCATCCTGCATCCAAAGGCAGGTGCTGCAACCCCCAGGAAGGTGCAACCCACCCTCGGGGTTTAACCCACACTTCACATCCTCCCTCCAGCACAGAAAGTCAGAAAATTCCTTGTTTGCTCCATTTTTTTCTGTGAAAACAAAAAAACCACAAACACACACCTCCCAAATTACCAATGAGCACCCAAACCGACTGAAACATTCTGAGTTGTAACCCAAATACTCTCCAGAAAACGGCCCAAAATGGGTTTGGTCTCTAAATTTGGCCCCATCACGAGATTTTACATTTTTATCAGTTTTGGTCCGTTTGCATATTGGGGTTTAATTGTCCCAATTACAGCTTCGGGTTGTGAGGTCCCATCCTGCTTGTTCCTCCCTTCGGTCCACCCTTGATTGTGCTTTTGGGGCTGGAAATTGTGCCTGGTGCTCAGCAGGAACAGGGAATTGCCGCAGCAGGAATTGGGGATTCAGGGTTTCCAGCAGCAGAGGTTCAGCGATCCCACACGGAGAGGGGATTTGCACTCCTGGGATTCCCTCAGGCCCAGGCTCTGGGCATTCCCTCCCCTTTGCTTTCAGTTTCTCTTCTCTGTTGGTTTGGTGGCCCAGCTCCAGCTCAGGGAATTCCACCTCTCCAGGGCCCTTCCCGGGGTGAGCCCAGCGCCCAAGGGGAGCCCATGGAACAGGGAAAGGTTCCCTGGAGACCTCACGGCCCCTTCCAGGACCTGGAGGGGCTGCAAGGAGCTGGAGAGAGGGGCTGTTCATCAGGAACTGGAGTGGGGGACAAGGGAGAATGGGCTCAGGGTGAAAGAGAGGAAATCCAGGTTTGATATTAGGAAGGAATTCTTCCCTGTGAGGGTGGAGAGGGGCTGGGATGGAAATCCCAGGCTGCCCCACCCCTGGGAGTGTCCCAGGCCAGGTTGGATGGAGCTTGGAGCAGCCTGGGACGGTGGGAGGTGTCCCTGCCCATGGCAGGGGTGGGATGAGATGATTTTTAAGTTCCTTCCAACCCAAGCCAGGCTGGGATTCCGTGGTTCTCTGCCCCCGGAGCAGCTGTGTTTGTGATCCCACACACGCCCTCGGATCCCTCACCAGCTGCTTTTTGTGTTTTATTTCCAAAACAGAGGCCACAGTCCACAGGAACAGCTTCCATCACATCAAAAGAGAGATTCCTCTTCTTCCTGTGAGCAAAAGGTGGGTAAATAAACTGTGAATAAATGGTGGGGCTGCAGGTCAGGCATTTGAATTCCCAAAGCAGGTGAGGATCAGCCACTTTCAGATCAAAACCTAAAGGGGCTCTAAGGGAGCTGGAGGGGGATTTTGGACGAGGGGGTGGAGAGACAGGACGGAGGAAACGGCCTCAAACTGCCAGAGGGAAAGCAGCAGCAGGAATTGTCTTGTACAAATCTCCCTGTGGGTCAGCAGCCAGGACAAACACCCCATCCCACCCCATCCCATGGATCCCATCCCACGGATCCCATCCCATCCTACGGATCCCATCCCATCCCATGGATCCCATCCCATCCCATCCCATGGATCCCATCCCATCCCACGGATCCCATCCCATCCTATGGATCCCATCCCATCCCATGGATCCCATCCCATCCCATCCCATGGATCCCATCCCATCCCATGGATCCCATCCCATCCCATGGATCCCATCCTATGGATCCCATCCCATCCTATGGATCCCATCCCATCCCATCCCATGGATCCCATCCCATCCCATGGATCCCATCCTATCCATCCCATCCCATCCCATCCCATCCCATCCCATCCCATCCCATGGATCCCATCCCATCCCATCCCATCCCATCCCATCCCATCCCATCCCATCCCATCCCATCCCATCCCATCCCATCCCATCCCATCCCACCCCATCCCATCCCATCCCATCCCATCCCCCCTGTTCTGTTCACTCCACACTTCGAGGCGAGCCAGGATCCACCCTCAGGTCACAGGGCTGTTCTTCAGGGAGGCCCTGCCTGCATTTCCCTGGGAATAACCAAGAGGAACAACTGCACTGAGCACCTCTGCTTCTCTGCCACGTCAGAAACGTCCCAAGGCACCAGGTGACAAGGACAGAGTGGCACAGGTGACAAGGACAGGAGTGGCACAGGTGACAGGGACAGGAGTGGCACTGGAGCATCTGGGCCTTTCAGCTGGAGAAACCCCCTTCACTTTAGGGAAGGAAAAGAAATGAGATCCCGTCCTCACCCCGAGCCTTTTCCATCCCCTGGCCTGGAATTGCCAACTTCAAAGCTCTCCCGGGGTTCTCCCTAACGAATTCACCTCCCTAACGAGTTCACCTCCAGCAAGAGGAGCCCAAACCTGTTCTGCTGCCTCTGAGCAGCATTTCCAGACCAGCCCAGTTTGGGGAAAAGACAGAATTCCCAGAAAGACTGAGGGCAGCCCTCCCAGAGGCTGGAATTAGGGAATGGGTTCATTAACAGTCATTTGTTAATGATCCTCCAGCTGAGAGGGCTGAGCAGTATCACACAGAGACACAGGGAGAAAAGAGGGAGCTGGAAATGCCAGCCCTGGTTTGGTTTTGCTCCGAGTAAACAGCACAGCTGGGGTAATAAAAATATTAAAAATATCAGAAAAAATATTAAAAATATTTTAAAAATCTTAAATATTAAAAAAATTAATGTTAAAAATATTTTTAAAAATAGAAAAACATTTAAAATATCAGAAATAACGAAATACTTCTGCAGAAATGTCGATCCTTCAGCCTTCACCACCTCCCCTTTCCCCTCCCTGCAAGGCAGGCACGGCTCAGAGGGATCCCAGCCTCCTTCCCTGAGGGAAAGTCAGGCACCTGAAATGGGTTAAAAGAGAAAAAACCCTCCCACACAAGGCAGTGGAGCGCTGGGAGAAGCTCTGCTCCTGTCACCAGAGTTCTTGGGAAGGGGAAGAGCTGTTGGTGCATTCATTCACCAGGGAAGAAACACCAGGGGAAGAAATCTGCTGGGTTAACTCAGACTCCCACAAAGGTCAGGGCAGGGATATTCCCTCTGCTCAGCCCTGGCTGCTCACCAGACATCCCAAAATTACAATTCCAGGTGGGGGAAGGAGCCCAGCGAGGGCAGGTCAGGCCCCAGTGGGGTCACACAGCCCCAGCACTGGAACCTCCAGCCCAGCTCCCCCTCCCAGGGCTCAGCCACCACCCAAATTCACTCATTTCGCTGCCCAAACCCTTTCTGAGAGGCAAAGTCTGAGCAAACGTTTCATTTCAGCTCCTTCCTCAGTTTTCCAGTTCCCAAAACCACCACACTGAGCCACCTGAGGAGAGGTCCGAGCGTCCCCTCAGCTTCAGGGACAAACCCCAGAGCAGCTTTGGGATGGTTTTTCCTGCCCAGAGCCCCGGGGTGGATCCCTGAAACCCAAAGGCAGATTTGATTTGTGGATGCATCCACCAAGGGTGAGGATTGTGCTGTGAGTGGGAGGATATTCCAGGGCTGGAGGGGTCACCGGGCAGCACGTGCTGCTGTGCATCCCTGGGGGAAGCCCGTGGGTCCACAAAATCCATAAAATAATCCATAAAATCCATAAAATCCTTAAAATAATCCATAAAATAATCCATAAAATCCACCTTTACAAGGTTCCATAAGGATACAACGGAGCGGGGAAGCATTCCCGACCCAAATAAAACAGCCACGGGGACAAAAAAAGACCCCAAATCACAGAAGGGAAGGGGTGGGAGAGCGCGGGCTGGAATTCCCTCCTCGCTTCCCAATCCAGGCGCGGATCCTCCTCTGGAATTCTCTCCCCCACGGCCACTAGAGGAAGCTGCGACACTGCGCCGGGAGCATCCCCAAAGTGTCACCGGAGCTCCGGAGCTGCGGGCACGGCCGGCTCAGCCCCAGGCACGGCTCCGGCCCTTCCCTGGAAATGCCAATATCGCGGATTTCTCAATCCGAAATAAATTTGGGCTTCGTGCCCAGTTTAAATTGTGTTCCACATCCGTCTCAATTCAGGCTTTCTTACCCAATCATAACTGACACACAAAGCCACTTGCTGCACCTTAAAACCTTTTGCTATTTCTGTAACTGCTTTTATATTTATATTTTAAAGCTTTAGAGCTTTAGAACCACCTGGTTTGATATGTCTCTGCTTAAATTGCAAAACAAAAACCTCCTCGTTTGTGGGCTCCAGCTCTGGGAGCCTTTCCCAGGGTCTCAGGTCGAAGCCTGGACGTGTTTTTCTGTGCCTGGGTTTGCTCACAGGAGATTTTGAGGATTTTCTGTGCCTGGATTTCCCACGCTGGAGGAGATTGATGGTGGATCTGCTGTGTGAGCACCTGAGGGAGCACTGGATTCACCAGATCCCCTGGGGGAGGTGAAGAGCAGCAGTTTTGAGAGATCCCAGCCACAGAGCACTCCTGGAGCCACCCAAATGGGGCTGCCAGGTTTTTTTAGGAACTCCAGGGGGAATTCCCTGATCCCAGGAGATCACAGACCCTTCCACCCCAACCCTCAGGGACACGCTGGTGGCCCTGGGCAGCACCCAAGGACAGCCCCAGCCCTGAGCCAGGGCACCCAGAGCCCACCCCAGCACCCTCCCTGCAATTTAACCCCCCTGGAAAGGACCCTCTCATGGAAAACATCTCATCCTCTTTCCCCTTTCTGGGGGAAAAAAGGGGATTTTGTATTTCTCAGCGCCAGCAGGTTCCTCCAGAGGGACTTGTGGTGAGGGTGACACTGACAGCTTAGAAACTCTTTTATTTAAATACTTTATTTAAAGCTTATCGCAGTTAACTTTCATATATAGAGATAGATAGATAGATAGAAACAATTTCTTCTCTCACTTCCCTAAATGAAAGCTGGATTTAGGGGGATACATTACTCGGAGTGGGGGTTGGTTTGTTGTTTTTTTATTTTTTCCCTTCAAATAAAGTCATTTGTTATACATATAAAAATATATTACTTGGGTTTCCTTTCAGTCACAGGCGACACAAGGTGGACCAAAGAATGGAAGACGAGCACAAGGACTTCCAAAAATAAAAACAAAAACAAAAACAAAAACAAAAACCAGTGGATTGAAGCAACGTGGCACACTCGGAATTGATAGTGCAACAGCAGCAAGGCAGGAACTCCACGTTCTGCGACACAAACATGGCACCAACTCGGACTGGGGACACGTGGCCTTGCTCCCGACGGGGTCACGGCTCGACAGGACACGACAGCACCAAAAAAACAACAAAACAATTTAAAAAAAAAAGGCTGAACTTCCAAGATCTGGAACTCCAGCTCCTGGAGCTGGAGGATGGGGGATGGGGGCTCTTTCCTTTTCCACAGATGGGAAATATCGAAGGGCAAGGGGGACACGAGGCTTGGCAGAGTCTCTGGCTGGTGCTGCGTCCAGCTCCTGGCCCAGGAGGAGCACGGACACAGCCAATGGGGAGGTCGGGCTCCAGAGCGTCCCACAGCACCCCAGAACACCCCAGAGTGCTCCAGAGCACCCCAGGGCACCCTAGAGCACCCCAGAACACCCTAGAGCACCCCAGGGCACCCCAGGGCATCCCAGAGCACCCCAGAGAACCCCAGAGCACCTCAGAGCACCCCAGAACATCCCAGAACATCCCAGAGTGCTCCAGAGCACCCCAGAGCACTCCAGAGCACCCCAGAACATCCCAGAGCACCCCAGAGCACTCCAGAGCACCCCAGAGCACTCCAGAGCACCCCAGAACATCCCAGAGCATCCCAGAGCGCTCCAGAGCACCCCAAAGCACCCCAGAGCACCCCAGAGCATTCCAGAGCACCCCAGAGCACCCCAGAACATCCCAGAGCACCCCAGAGCATCTCAGAGCACCCCAGAACATCCCAAAGCATCCCAGAGCACTCCAGAGCACCCCAGAGCACCCCAGAACATCCCAGAGTGCTCCAGAGCACCCCAGAGCATCTCAGAGCACCCCAGAACATCCCAAAGCATCCCAGAGCACCCCAGAACATCCCAGAACACCCTAGAGCATGCCAGAGCACCCCAGAGCACCCCAGAGCGCTGCTCTCCATCAGGCACAGAGAAATCCAGGGAGAGCCCGCGTGTCCCCTGGGGAGGGGCCAGGGGGACGTCCCGGGGCAGCTCAGAGCGACCCCGGCACGGAGACAGAACTGCACAGCAAAAAGGCCACGAATTCACCCGGAATTCCAGCCCTTCCAGGGCCGTAGTTAAGGGGACAAAACTGCACATTCACTGCTGACAGGGAACAGAGACTGCTCCCGGCCCCAGGCAGGCACGGGGGTGTCTGCGATGGCTTTGATGCCACTCCAGGCTCGGCTGCCCCGGGGCTCCACTCCCACCTCTCCCATTCCATTCCCACTCAGCCCCGAGTCCATCAACTCCTCACTCCCAGCTGCTCTTTTCCAGGGGTGTTTTTTCCCCCCCCAGTTGGAAAAAAAACCATTTTTTTTCCCCCCAGTTGGTGGCTCAGCAAAGCCCCCAGAGCTCTTTTAGGCCCTGTCCCCCACGCTGCAGCCTGGCACTGGTTTGGCAACGAGCAAAGGAGCAGTTCATAAATAAATAAGTAAACAAATAAATAAACAAACCCACAGCTGCCAAAAAGAACCCTCGTAAAAAAAAATAAAAATAAATCAAAGCAGGGTATGGCACGAGTGAAGTTTCCTGGACCAAACTTCCAATCTCCCTCGTGGTTGTGGCCTTTCCCTCCTCTCCTAAAGCAGGGAAGGGAATTTGAAGGATTTAGGCAATCGGGTTTCTGTGATCACAGTGTGTGCCCCCATGGCTCTGTGTCCTCCTCTGTGCTGAATTGCAGCTGCCCAATTGAAATTGAATCTGAGACAGGGACAGAAGGGTAAAAAGCTTCGGAAACAAACAGAGAGCTGAGGGGGGAAAGGCCACGGCGTGAGCTCCCTCCTCTCCAGGCAGCACGGGAGCCACGAGGCAAAGCCCAGCTGTGGAGTGGCAGAGCCCTCCTGGAGATGTGAAATCCCAGCTCACTGCAGAGCCCTCCTGGAGATGTGAAACCCCAGCCCTGGAGTGGCAGAGCCCTCCTGGAGATCTGAAATCCCAGCAGAGCCCTCCTGGAGATCTGAAATCCCAGCTCTGGAGTGGCAGAGCCCTCCTGGAGATGTGAAATCCCAGCCCTGGAGTGGCAGAGCCCTCCTGGAGATCTGAAATCCCAGCTGTGGAGTGGCAGAGCCATCCTGGAGATGTGAAATCCCAGCCCTGGAGTGGCAGAGCCCTCCTGGAGATGTGAAATCCCAGCTGTGGAGTGGCAGTGCCATCCTGGAGATGTGAAACCCCAGCCCTGGAGTGGCAGTGCCATCCTGGAGATGTGAAACCCCAGCTGTGGAGTGGCAGAGCCCTCCTGGAGATCTGAAATCCCAGCAGAGCCCTCCTGGAGATGTGAAACCCCAGCTGTGGAGTGGCAGTGCCATCCTGGAGATGTGAAACCCCAGCTGTGGAGTGGCAGAGCCCTCCTGGAGATGTGAAATCCCAGCTCACTGCAGAGCCATCCTGGAGATGTGAAGCCCACGGGGTTTCGATGTGCACGGAGCTCAGCTCGGTTTTTGGGAGCGCTCCCCCGCGGCACCGCCCCGCTCCGGCTCTGCCCTGCCCCACCCCAGGCCATCCAACCCTCCCGGGCCACCAAAACATCCCACAAAGGCTTGAAAAAACGAGCAACACACAGAGAGGGCAGGACGGACGGACAGACAGACGAGCCTCAACAGCCAAGCAGCCGCAGGAACCACGCCGGGGCCCCGGGGGAAGGGACAAACACGGGGCGGGGGGGAACGGCGACAACGGCGGGGACAAGGACACGGCGGAGGGACGGGAGCGAAGCCACGACGCGGGGCTGGCACTCGTGGCCCCTCAGAGGGGCAGGTCGGTGCTGTTGTGCCGCGTTTTCCTGGCCGTGCCATCGTCCCTGGGCAGGGCCCGCTGCAGGCTGGACATGGCCGCGGTCTTCTTGAGGTCGATCACGGCGTAGGAGCCGCTGCGGCGGGCACCGGGGCTCCCCGGGGCGGCCACCCGGGAATCCTGCTGCCCTTGGCAAGGCTCAGGCTCCTCCAGCTCCACCTGGATGTAGTTGAGCTGCCTGGGAGGCTCCGGGCAGGGCCGGGGGAAGTCGAAGCTGAAGACGCTGGGCAAGCGGCTGCGCCGGGCTCGGGGCAGCAGAGCTCGGCGGGGCTGCGGGGCCGCGGGGTTCTGCAGCGGCTCCTCCTCTCCAGCCTCCGAAAAACCATTGGGGGACGGCGTGGCCGCCTCCTCCTCCTCCTCGTCCCTTTTCCGGCCCGGCTGCAGCTCCCAGAGCGGCGGCAGAGCCGGTAGGTTCTCGTAGTGCAGCAGCGCCGAGCGCCGGTGCGAGGAGCAGCAGCTCCTCCCGTCCTCCCGGGACGCCTTGGAGCGGCCGGGCCGGCACAGGGACGAGGTGCTGGAGGCCACCACCAGCCCGTTGAGGTTCTCGTAGACGCACCGAGGGGACGGGCAGCCCTCCCGACACTCGTTGTTGTTGTTGTTGTGGGGCGGGCAGAGGCACTCCCGGGGCTGCCGGCACAGCCGGCGGTAGCCCGAGGTGGTGGTGGTGGTGGTGGTGGTGGTGGGAGCCAGCACGAATTTCACCTCGCCCGGCTGCAGGAAGACCTGGGGGTTGCGGTCTTCCAGGGAGCAGCTGTGGTTCCTAGGGGGGAAAGGAGGGTGGGCTTCAGGCAGGGAGTGCGTGCGGTGCCGGCCCCTCGGCTCCGGCTCCCCGGTGTTGACGTAGGTGTGGGACTGCAAGGAGAGAAGCAGAGGGACAGTGAAAGGAGGAGGAGAGAGCAGAGAGGCAGAGCAAAGCAGCTGAGAAACCACCGGGAGAGGGGAGTCAGTCAGCGGCCGATCAGAAAAAAATAAAAAAAAAAAAATTCGGATTTTGGAAGTTTGGGAAGGTTTCGGGAGGCAAAGCGTAAAAAGTTGGTTTGGGTTTTGTGGGAGAGAGAGAAAAGGAGCCCAGCAGTGCTGGGCACTGTGTGGGGCATCTGCAGGAGTTTCCTCGTGGAAAGGGTGGTCAGGCTTTGGGAGGAAGGTCTGGAGTGCCCATCCCTGGAGGTGTCACCTGGAGGTGGCACTGAGTGCTCTGTGGAGCACAGCACATCTCTCTTCATCTTTTCCAAGGTCACACATCTCACAATCTGTCACCTCGAGTGGCTCACAGGGGGATCCCACAACCCTCACACCCACCCAGGCCTCCCTGGGGGTGGCTCAGACCAGCTGGGTTTTGTAGGAAAAAAAAATCTAAAAATTCTACAATTGCCAACAAAGAGCTGAACCTCGAAAACAAAACTCAAAAAGGCTCTGAATTTAGAGGGGTTGTGTGACAGCTGGCAGGGAACTGCCACCCCAAACACCAGCGGGCTGAGGACAAAACTCAGATTTTTTTTCAACAGAACATCAGTTCTAGTGCAGTGCCAAAGAGCAGGAGCCTCCAGGAGCAAAATGAAGGAGAATAAAAGGAGTGACATAAAAAGGTGTGAGGATCCCCCGAGCTTTTTGAGTGAGGGGGAAACCCAGAATTGCACCCAGCAGAGCTGAGGGTGGCTTTACCTGCTCCTCGGGCCCCAGGAGGGGGTGGGTAGAGTCTTCCCCCACAGAGGAATGTCTCAGGCTGCTCACTGAGGGGTGCCGGGCTGCAGGGTAGGGCAGGGATTCTCCAGGGAAGCTGTGAAATCCGTTGGGAAGGCCAGTGTAGCCCAGACCTGGGAAGGAATCGAGGCAGAGAAGACTTAAATCGGCACAAAATAATATTTTTGTTACACTTTCAGAGCGAGCTGGGCTGTTCTGGACACTCTGGAAGGTAAAACCAGCCTGTGCAGGAGCTGGAGCACACACACACAAGGGCCAGAAATCCAAGGAATTCCTCCTGGAGACAGGAATTGAGCCATTCCTGACGTGGCTTCCTGCAGAAACCACCACACGTGCTGCTCAGGAGAGGCCACCTGGAGAAACCCAGCTGAGGGGTGACAGCTCTGAGCCCTCCAGGGGCTTTTTTAGTGCCACTGTTTCCTCAGAAAACAAATTCCACACGGGGCCCTCAAAGCAGGAGCACACAGGGCAGAGAGCCACGTGTAGCCCTGCTTGGTGCCTGAGATGTTTTAGTTTTTCTGAAACTCTTTTACTGTCAACAAGAGCCACGTTTTCCTCACTGTAACCTGTGTTTACATTCCTTTCCCTAGGAGGGACTTCTTCTTGCTGTCCCTCTGGCTTGACCAATGTGATGGAAGAAGTTTTGTCTTTCTTCCACCCATTGGGTTGTCCTCTGTGAAATAACAGAAAAGAAAAAAATTCCCAGAAATAAATGAAGTCGTTGTCAGCCTGCTGAGCCCAAGTCTGTGTGGTTGTGACCTTGAACAACATCAGCCAGGGGCAGTTGGAGGGGAGCCCTGCAGGTGTCAACCCCCCGTGTCCCCTGGGCCTGTCCCCACGCAGAACAAAATCCTCCAAGGGAGGGAGAGAACCCAACCAAACCCATCTCATTCCTGCTTAAAATAAAAAAAAATTCTGCAGGACGTGAGAGAGCTCTGCTTCACCCCCTCTGCCTGCACCTGAGCAGAACCAAACCAGGCTGAGGGCAGAATGTTAAATTGTTAAATTAACTGTTAAATTGTTAAATTTTCCCCACTGATCCTCACTGCAAAAAGCAAGGCAGGGCTCTTACTGGTGGGGCCCTGGGGGCTGTGGGCCAGCTCCTGCTCCGAGGGGTGGCTGTTCCTGGTGATCACCACGGGCTCCTCCACCACGTTGATGCTGTTGCACTGCATCAGCTCCTGCAGCAGGTTGAAGATCTCCTCTGCTCGGGAGCACTTGAAGGCAAAAATCCCTGCCAGGGACAGAGAGGAGGGTTTGTTGTGTTCCTCTGGGGAAATGGTTTTTCCCCAGAACCCCCTAAAGCCTGTAACCTTTTAGTTTCACCCTGTCCTTCCCTTAACTCTGACCTCAGTGCCAGCTACCTGTCCTGAGACAGAGTCTAGATAAAAACCCATGTTCTCCCTTGTTCGTCCTCTTTTCCCTGGAACTCTTCAAGAATAAAACCCTGAGGTGAGAGCCTCTTTTGGAATCTTTTCCCCCATCCCCTGAGGCATTTCCCCCAAAGCCCCTCAATGTCGTATTCCTCTGGGGAAATGGTTTTTCCCCAGAACCCCTAAAGCCTGTAACCTTTCAGTTTGACCTGTCTTTCCCTTAACTCTGACCTCAGTGCCAGCTATCTGTCCTGAGACAGAGTCTAGATAAAAACTCATGCTCTGCCTTGTTCAGCCTCTTTTCCCTGGAACCCTTCAAGAAAAAAACCCTGAGGCAAGAGCCTCTTTGGAATCTTTTCCCCCATCCCCTGAGGTATTTCCCCCAAAGCCCCTCAATGTTGTATTCCTCTGGGGAAATGTTTTTTCCCCAAAAACCCCTGAAGCCTGTAACCATTAGTTTCACCCTGTCCTTCCCTTATCTCTGATCTATGCTCAGTGCCAGCTATCTGTCCTGAGACAGAGTCTAGATAAAAACCCAGGCTCTTCCTTGTTCAGCCTCTTTTGCCCTGGAACCCTTAAAGAATAAAACCCTGAGGCAAGAGCCTCTTTTGGAATCTTTTATCCTATCCCCTGAGGTATTCCCCCCAAAGCTCCCCAGGAAACTGAGCCAGCACAGCAGCCCAAGGTGGGGAAGCAGGGGGGAGTACATCAGAGGGTCAGAACAGCAAGGAAGGGATCCTGCTTTAAAAATCCGTGTTGTTGCCCCTTGGGAATGGATTCTGATCCCTTCTGCTGTTGTTTAGCACCGTCAAGCCACAGGAGAACAGCCAACAACCCCGTGGATTATTCAGGAAACAGCAACATGGAATGCAGAATGGTTTGGGTGGGAAGAGAGCCTAAAGATCACCCAGCTCCACACCCAACCTGCCACGAGCCCAGAGCTCCATCCAGCCTGGTTTGAACCCCCTCAGTGCTGTGCTGTCTCACACCACACAGGTGGGGAGGGCCAGGTGAGCTGCTCACCTCTCCTGTCTGACCTCCCCTGGCACCCACTCCAGCCTTTCCCGGGGGAAACCCAGGCAGTGACTCCTCAGAGCTGGGCTGGGCCCTGTGCACAGGAGGGAGGGCTGGGCAGGTCACGTTTTCCTTCTCCCACATCCCCTTTAGGATTATTTATTCCACAGAGAGGGTTTTTTTGTTTGGGTTTTGGTCTGAGTTTTGTTTTCCTCGGTGCTTTTCCCCCTAAGTTGGTCAGTGCTGCTTCTACTCAGAGGTTTTTAAAAATCTCTGGGATTGAAGAGCCTCTCCCCAAAGGAGCAGCCCAGCCCAGGAGCCAATCCCAGGCTGGCACACTCACACACCAAAGCCATGGCAACAGCAACAGCCTGGCAACAAGGGCTGCTCCCAAACATCCACGTTTTCCACGTTCTGACCCCCAAAAAAAAGCTGGATCTGCCTTGCCTCAGGTGGGGAGCAGCACCAGCAAGGAGGGCTCCAGGTAAAATTAACAAGGAGGAGAAAATCCTACAAGGGAGGGAGAGAACTCAACCAAACCCATCTCATTTCTGCCTAAGGAGTGCCTGATAAAAAAATTCTGCAGGATGTGAGAGCTCTGCTTCACCCCCTCTGCCTGCACCTGAGCAGAACCAAACCAGGCTGAGGGCAGAATGTTCATCCCTGGATTAAATTTTCCTCACTCTGCGAAAGGCAAAGCAGAAACCAAAGGACAAATTCCCTGATAGGAGAGGAAAACCCCACTGAAAGAAATATTAAAGAGCAGCAGATGCCACTGCAGATTCACACAGAGCCTGAGCACTCACAGGAGCCCTTTTGGAGTTTACAAACACATTAACAGAATGAGGAAACAATTTTTTTTCTTTTTTCTTTCTTCTCCCAGGGGATGCAGATGCCAAGGAAATGTTCAGCTCTTTTTAAAAGCACCAGAGACAGACTGGTGAAGGAACCAAGAGGCACCATTGTAAAACTGTCATTCCTCAGTCCCCAGACTATTCCCAGTGCTGCTGGTGACTTGGCATCAGCTCCTGGGTGAGTCACTTCCCTCTCCATGCCCACAACATCGTGGAATTCCTTCTCCTCTGTCACAAAGTGCTGCCAGACCCCAAAGCAGAGCTCTGAGTAGAAGCAGCACTGACCAACTTAGGGGGAAAAGCGCCGAGGAAAACAAAACTCAGACCAAAACCCAAACAAAAAAAAACCTCTCTGTGGAATAAATAATCCTAAAGGGGATGTGGGAGAAGGAAAACGTGACCTGCCCAGCCCTCCCTCCTGTGCACAGGGCCCAGCCCAGCTCTGAGGAGTCACTGCCTGGGTTTTCCCCTGGGAAAGGCTGGAGTGGGTGCCAGGGGAGGTCAGACAGGAGAGGTGAGCAGCTCACCTGGCCCTCCCCACCTGTGTGGTGGGAGACAGCACAGCACTGAGGGGGTTCAAACCAGGCTGGATGGAGGGAACGCAGGGAAAAGACCAAGTTAGGGGGGAAAAAGCACCGAGGAAAACAAAACTCAGACCAAAACCCAAACAAAAAAACCTCTCTGTGGAATAAATAATCCTAAAGGGGATCTGGGAAAAAGCTCCATCCTGAGTCGAAAGATGCTCAAGGAAGCCTTGCAAACGCTTTTAAACTCCTGAGGAAGGCCCAGCAACCCCTCCTGGCCCAGCTGGGGCACCAAAGCAGGGAGCTAACAACCCCAAAAACCCTCCACCAGCACCAGCAGGGCGAGGCCACCAGATTTCTGCCCAGCTGAGCCCTTCTAACCCCGAGCACAGACCAGGGAGGAGGCTGCAGAGCCCAGCGCCAGGAATTTCGGAGGACAGGAGGGATCAGCTGCCTCTGGGGAGAGAAATCCCAGCCTTGCTGAGCTCGCTGAGCCCTGGGGGCACTGACCCTGCCCGGTGTGGCAGCGGCGGCCGCTCTCGAAGGAGAAGAGGTTGGAGTCGAAGCCGTAGCGGCGCAGGCACAGGTAGGGCCACCTGACGGCGTCGCGCTTGTGCGTGTGCAGGATCAGCTCCCTGGGCGTCAGCTCCATCACCCCCGAGCCCAGCTCGTGGCCCTCGTCGTCCACGTTGGTCACCTGCAGGGGGACAGCGAGGGGGAAATCAGAGCCCCGAGGCTGGGGAAGGGCTGCGGGATCAAATTTCTGCCTCGGTTCGGCAGCGGGATGCTGAGGGGTGGGGAACCCCCCAGGCAGCTGGTTGGTGCTGTGATGTTTGGGTTCTTTGAAAGTTTTTTCTTAGGCACTGTTCTGTCAACAGGAGACACGTTTTCTTAATTGTAACCTGTGTTTACATTCCTTTTTCTCTAGGAGGGGCCTTTTCCTGATGTCCCTCCCGCTTGACCAATGTGGTTGGAGAAGTTTGTCTCTCTCCCACCCCTTGGGTGGTTCTTTGTAAAACAGTATTAGAAAAAAAAATAAATTCCCAAGTAATAAAAATTAAAGTCATTTCAGCCTTCTGACCTCAGAGTGCGTGTCGTTGTGACCTTAAACAGCGTCACAGTTCCGAGGCCTGACCACGCTTTCCATGAGGGAATTCCTCCTGATTTCCAGCCTGAACCTCCCCTGGTGCAGCTTCAGGCTGATTCCTCATCCTGTCCCTTGAGGCTGACAACATGTCTCCCTTGTTGTGAGGGGTCAGAGCTGGACAGGGCCCTCCAGCAGCACCCAGCCCGGCCCAGCCCAGCTCAGCTCAGCCCAGCTCAGCCCAGCCCACCCACCAAGCCCTGCAATCCCACGGATTCCCCTCCATCTCCTGCTGCCTTTTTCTCTCCCAGCTGAGAGCAGGGATTGGTGGCTGGCAGGAGCTGTCAGCCCTGGAGCCCACCAGCTTGGCACCTCAGCTGCTGTGGCTGAGCCCAGGCTCTGGAACACAGCCCTGAGCAATAAAAAGGTTTTTTTTCTCTCCAGTCCCCCCCATTTCCTTGCATTTCCCAAGCAGAGGCGACTTAGCAGCAAATGCAAACACATTTGCAGCAGGAGTGTCTTAAGGAAAGGGGGAAAAAAAAAGGGAAGAAAAGGGGAAAAGGGGAAAAAAGGGGGGAAAAGGGGAAAAAAAAGGGAAAAAAAGGGAGAAAAAGGGGAGAAAAATGGAAAAAAAGGGGAAAAAAGGGAAAAAAGGAAAAAAAGGGAAAAAAGGGGAAAAAAGGAAAAAAAAGGTAAAAAAAGGGGGAAAAAGGGGAGAAAAACGGAAAAAAAGGGGAAAAAAGGAAAAAAAAGGGAAAAGGGGGGAAAAAGGGAAAAAAAGGGAAAAAAAGGGAAAAAAAGGAAAAAAAGGGACAAAAACCCAACCCCAAAACCCCAAAGCAGAAGTGATGAATTTGGAGGGATGTCTGTGTGCAGGGGCAGAATTCTGCTCTCCCCTCGTGCAGCCAGGAGCTGCCCCAGCCCCTCTGGCGGGGTCTCAAGGGCCACAATTTACCTTGAATTTGGTGGGGTGGTTGTCTGGGACGCTGTCTGTGCACAGACAGCTGCAGCAGCTCCCCATGACGCCCGGCAGAGAGGCAATCCCTGCGGACAGGACACAAAAAGTGACACAAATCAGAGCTCCCAGCCCAACTCCCCCATCCACCCCAGTCCCCAGTGGGTTTGGAGCTCCAGCTCGCTGCTCCTTGATTAACGAGCGCTGGAAGTGCAGCACTAATTAAAGCCAACGGGTTTCTCACCATCAGGCAGTTGGTGGGATTTGTTGTGGGGGAGTGAGGAGGGATTCCCACTGCAGCCCCTCTACCTCCCTCGGGACTTCATGGCCAGCAGGTTTCAGCTAAAACGTGAGGGGGACACTCCCATCTTCCACCTGGCGAGGAGAAGACAATTAAACAACGATAAAAGCAGGGAAAATTAAAAAAGCAAGGGGTGGGAGGGTGGCTGAACTCCCCTTCAAGCACCCCCAAGGAAAGCGGGGGCATTTTGTGTTTAATTAATTGCATTTATAGAGAAAACTCTGCACGACAAGGAAAAATAACACAGCTGAAAATAAATTTTTAAAAAAATAAATTATTTAAATGAGAGATATTTTACTTCCTGGCTTTGGGATCCTAGAGAGGAGTGGGGTTTGTTTACCAGGGTGAAGAAAATCAAACAGAGCAGCCAAGGGGGGGGTGAGGCAGCTGCTGCTGAGGAATGTGAAGGTGCCTTCACTGCAGGGAAGGTCCTTCAGGGTCAGCTGCTCTGCTTTGGAGTAGGAGAAGCAAAAAAAAATAAATAAAAAGGCAAGAAAACACGAAACCTCTGCTATCTGACCCAGAAAACACAAGAATTCTGCTATCTGACCCAGTCAGTGTGAGGATCAGGCAGGCAGGAGTTGCACGCAGCAGGAGTGAGAAACACTCGTGGGTTTTGCACTCGTAGTGAGAAATACTCCTGGGTTGTTTGTTTTGTTTTGTTTTGTTTTAATTGTAGTGAAAAACGTGAAATTCTGCTACCCCTGATGGGAACTGGGGCAGGTAACAGGGGGTGGTGCCAGGTGTGCCCAGAGAGCAGCTCAGTGTCTGCACCTGACCCACCAGGATCCCCAGGGCAGTAAATGGCAATGTGGGACCCTCTTGCCTTTGGGACCCTCTTTCCTTTGGAAACTTCCTTCCATTGGGACCCTCTTCCAGCTGGAAACCTCTTCCCATTGGGAGCCTTTTCCATTGGAAACCTCTTTCCATTGGAAACTTCCTTCCATTGGGAGCCTCTTCCATTGGAAACCTCCTTCCTTTGGAAACCTCTTCCCATTTGGGAGCCTCTTCCAGTTGGGAACCTCCTTCCTTTGGGACCCTCATCCAACTGGGAACCTCTTCCCATTGGGAGCCTTTTCCATTGGAAACCTCCTTCCATTGGGAGCCTCCTTCCACGAAATCTCTTTCCCCTGGCAGCCTCTCCCTCTGCCATGCCAGACTCTTTCTCCCCCCTCCTCCAGATGACCCCAGGGGTGGTGGGGTGGCCGAGCTGCCCCAGGCCCCCTGCCCGTGTGGAGGGAGAGGGGGAAGAGCCACAACTGAGCTGCCCAAGGGTCCCATTCCATTTTCACACCAAAACAGCTCCCAAATCACCTCCCACCGCACCCCTGGGCCCCTCACTCCGGCCCTTGGAGAATTCCCCAGCCCTGCCGAGTGCCCAGAAGAGGAAAAGTTTCCCTCTGTGCACGCTGAGAACAAACAAAGGCGGTGCCAGCTGCACCTCCTGCACACACCTGCCAGCCCTGCAGCAGCAGCAGCAGCCCTCCCTCCCCTGTGCCACCCCACGCCCTGCCCCTGGCAGCCCCCGTGCTTTCCTGGGTTTATTCCCCTTTCACAGGCTCGGGACAATGATTTGGCACAGCTCCTGGGCACTGGGGGCCGTGTCCTCTGGCTGTGCTCTCCCACTCCCACCCCAGCAATTCCCTCAGGAGTTACAGCTGGGAGGAAACATTCTGCCTTTCTTTACTCTTTCCCCTCCTTTCTTTATTTCTGTCCCTTCTCTTTCTTTATCCTTCTCTCCCTCCACCCCCATCTATGAGGGGCAGCCTGAAGTGCTGTGGCTTCTCCAAGGACAGTTTTTACTGAGTGAGAACTGAGCAAATGAACTAAAAACCCACCACGAGCTCCCTGAACGTTCCCTGGGCGCTTCCCGCTGCTCCTCGCCGGTGAATATTCCATCAGCACCCCTTTCACACAGACACTGAGATTCCCAAGGCTCCAGGGAATCTGCTCTGCACTTCCAACTCACCTTCCCACCGTCCAGAGCTCAGCCAGTCACTCAAAGCACCCCAAGAGCCCCCCACAGCAGGGCTGGGTCCTTCCTGAGGCAGCCAGCCCCATCCAGACTCCCAGGATCCCAACCTCAACCCTCCTCAGCCCTGCTTGGACCAAGCTCTCCTGAATTGTTCCCAAACCCCCTGGTGCCTTCACCCTCCTGCCAGCCCTTCCCTTCAACCCAGAGCTGGATCAGGGCACCCTGACCCCCCTGCCCAGGGACACACCTGGTGTGGGAAAGCACCTGGTGCCACATCAGCCCCTCCAGGACAGGCGGGGACAGAGCCAACACATCCCCCCAGGGAAAGGAGGGAGCTGGGGGGGCAGCTCTGGGGGCAGGAGGGGCTGGAGGAAAGCGGTGGGGGATTGAGGAGGGGGCTACAGGGAGGGAGAAGGGGATGGGGAGAGGAGGAGAGGGGTGGAGGGATGAGGAAGGGGCTGCAGGGATGAGGAAGGGGCTGCAGGGGTGGGGAAGGGGCTGTAGGGATGGGGAAGGGGATGCAGAGATGGGGAAAAGGATGGAGAAAGGCGGAAGGGGCTGCAGAGACGAGGAGGATGGGGCGGCAGGGACATGGAAGGAGATGAAGGGATGAGGACGGGGATGGAGGGAGGAGGACGGGCCTGCAGAGCCCGGGGAGGGAACGAGCGGCCGGAGAAAGGGACGAACCCCCGGGAATTGCTGCGAGGGGCGGCCGGGGAGCTCGGGGGCCGAGGCTGGGAGGGGGGACAGGGGGCGATGCCGCGGATCCGCTCCAGGCGGGGCTCGGTACCTGAGGCGCTCCCGGCTCCTCCGTCCGGGAGCTGCGGCCCGGGGCCCTCGGGAGCCCGGAGCGCGTCGGGGCCCCCGGCCCGGCCTTTCCCGGGGCCCGAAGCGTGTCGGGGCCCCCGGCCCGGCCCTGGCCCTGCCCGGCCCGGCGGGTCCGGGGGTCCCCGGTCGGGCCCGGAGCGATCGGGGCCGGGCCGGGCCCGCCGGAGCAGCGACACCGCCAGCGCCGCGGGGCCGCCAGGGGGCGCCAGGGGGGCGCGGCACCGCCGAGGGGGCGTGGCCGGGTGGGCGTGGCTTTGGTGGGCGTGGCTTTGGTGGGCGTGGTCGGGGTGAAGGGGATGGACGGGAGGGATTTGGGGGGTCAGGGTCAGGTTTGGGGGTCTGAGGCAGGACAGGGCACTGGGGGGGGTCAGCGCAGAGGGATTTGGGGTCTGGGTTCGGGGGATGCTCGAGGGGGACCAGTGGAGGGGAATTGGGGAGGGGTCTGGGGATGGAGAGGGGCTGGGGGGCAGTGGAAAGCAATTTGGGGTTCGGAGGATGGTCGTGGGAAATCAATGGAGGGGAATTGGGGAGGGGTCTGGGGATGGAGAGGGGCTGGGGGTCGGTGCAGGGAGATTTGGGGAGTCTGGGTTCAGGGGATGCTCGAGGTGGACCAGTGGAGGGGAATTGGGGAGGGGTCTGGGGCAGGAGAGGGGCTGGGGGGCAGTGGGAAGGGATTTGGGGTCTGGGTTCGGGGGATGCTCGAGGGGGACCAGTGGAGGGGAATTGGGGAGGGGTCTGGGGATGGAGAGGGGCTTGGGGGCAGTGGAAAGGGATTTGGGGAGTCTGGGTTCAGGGGATGGTCGTGGGAGATCAGTGGAGGGGAATTGGGGAGGGGTCTGGGGATGGAGAGCGGCTGGGGGTCGGTGCAGGGAGATTTGGGGAGTCTGGGTTCAGGGGATGCTCGAGGTGGACCAGTGGAGGGGAATTGGGGAGGGGTCTGGGGATGGAGAGGGGCTTGGGGGCAGTGGAAAGGGATTTGGGGAGTCTGGGTTCAGGGGATGGTCGTGGGAGATCAGTGGAGGGGAATTGGGGAGGGGTCTGGGGCAGGAGAGGGGCTGGGGGTCGGTGCAGGGGGATTTGGGGAGTCTGGGTTCAGGGGATGCTCGAGGAGGATCAGTGAATGGGTATTGGGGAGGGGTCTGGGGCAGGAGAGCGGCTGGGGGTCGGTGCAGGGGGATTTGGGGGCTCTGGGCTGGAGGGTTGCTCAAGGACGGCTGAGTGCAGCGGGATTTTGCAGGGTCTGGGCTGGAAGGACGCCCTCGGGGGTCAGCGGAGGGGGCTCCGAGCTGTGTCCCGCCCTCCGCGGGGACACCGCGGCCACGCTCCGGTGCCACCTCGGGAAAGCCCCGGGTGACCCCTCTGTCCCCGCGCCCGCCCGAGGAGGACTTTGCCCAGGAATCCTTCCGCCCTGGGCAGGGATGGAGCAGCCTGGGGGGGGAGCAGGGGACCGGGGGGGGCCCTGTCACCACCCGCGGGGACAAAGGGCGAAGCAGCAGCTGGGCCGGGATAAAGCTGCAGGGACCAAACGGCGGAACAACAGCGAGGGGACATCGGGGACCTCCGAGGGACCCTGGGCAGTGACAGCCCCGGCTGGACAGCCCCTGCGCAGGGAGGGAGAGCAGCAAAGTGTGGAGGTGCTCCCCCCTCCTCCTCTTCCTCCTGCTTCTCCTCCTGCTCAGGGGATTCTGCAGAGGATCCTCAAAGGGTTTGGGCTGGAAGGGACTTTAAAAATCCCGTTCCTGCCATGGACAGGGACAGTTTCCACTGTCCCAGGTTGCTCCAAGTGATGCCTTACCCGGGCTACCTAAAAACAGAGGGCAGGCAAAATGAAGGGAGTAAAAAGCAGATTTATTTATTGGAGGGGCTCCAGGTACATTTTGGGAAGATAAAGCCCCCCAGGGGTTACACTCAAAAATGGGTGGCAGCTCACAGGTTTTCATACTTTTATCAGTTTGGCCCATTTGCATATCGGGGGTTAATTTTTCAATTACAGCTTCAGGTAATGAACTCATTTCCCCCCAGTTTGCTCCCCCCCAAGTCACTTTTGTTGACATTTCCCAGGGCCTGTGAGGCAGTGAGGTGTCCTTGATTCCCAGGCCTGGAGTGGAATTGCTGTGTCTGACCAAAACGGGGGAGCAGCAGCCTCTAAACTCCTGTGTGTGGAGTTTAGAGTTACACAGTGAGGAATTCCAGGATATAAATGAATGAAAAATAAAAAAGTTGAAATCCTGAGGCATCACAAGCCCAGGGATGGGGCAACCCCTTCCATAACGCAGCACCATCACCTGTGCCCCAGCACCGCCCTGCGTGGCCTCGCCCAGCAGCGCCACAATCTCCTCACGCACCCTGGCACCTCCTCTGCCAAATCACCGTCCCTGTGCGTTTGTGCTGCCCTCCCGACCCCGATCCCAGCACCTACACCAACCCTCTGCACCCCTCGGGGCTCCCCAAACTCCCGGGAGCACGCAGGGGGCAGAGATCCAGCCCGGTCCCCGCAGGCGTGGTGGGGTTTTTTAGGGACTCTGCGTCCCTCCTCACCCCCCGAAGTCGCATCGGGGGCAGGAAAATCTTACGGAACACAAGCAGGACGCTGCGCCTCGCGTCAGGCTCTGAGAAATTTTTTCCCCCCGACTCCAGCCCGGGTGGAATTGCCGCAGCCGGAGCCGGTCTGGGATGGCTCGTCAGGTGTTCAGGGCTTGTGGAAACTGGGACATCCTGACTTGCCGCTGGCTAACTCCTTTGTGAGAGCCCAGCCAAAAGTTTCCCCACCTCTAAATTGGGGTGTAATGACAACTTCCCCCTCTTTCATGAAGCTTCAGCTCTTTCTGATCTCGGCAGAGGAAATAAATCACCGCGCGGGATCATAAAAGCCATCAAACGGCAACCTGGGGTGAACCGAGCCGCAGATGGAGGGAAGGGCGCGGGCGCTCGGAAAATGAGAGGTAGGAGCGAGCCAGATGTCATCGGCAGCTCTTTCTTTCCTCTCTAGGGTTAATGTCCCCCCCCGCTTCTCCCCTCCCTGCCTGCCCTGGAATTCCAGCCATTGGCTGCCTCCCGAGGTTTAGGCTAAAAAGCCTCTAATTAGGACCCCGGCTGCCGCGGAGCCAGTGCCTGGGCAGGCAGGGAAAAAAAAAAAAAAAGAGAGAGAGAGAGAGAGGAAAGAAAAAAAAAACTAAAAAAAAAAAAAAAAAAGTGTTTCCCTGACCGAGCTTGGATGTTTTCCTTTCGCTTTGCGGAGTTTTCCCAGCCCAGGCTCCATTCCCTGGCGTCCTCCGGAGCGGGGCGGGACGGCGGCGGCGGCCGGCGCGGGGCTGGAGCGGGCGGCCGAGCCCGGAGCGGCGGAGAGCGGGGCCCGGAGCGCCGGGAAAGGGCAGGTAGGTGCGGCTGGAAGGGACGGCCGGGCTCGGCTCTGCCGGCTCCGTGCCGGGATGGAGGCGGGGGAGAGGGAGATTGAGAGGAGGGGAAGGGGACGGAGGCAGAGCAAGGGGGGATTTGGGCTGTTGGGAGAATTTTTTTTGTTGTTTTGTTTTTCTGAGGAGATAATATCGCTGCCCCCGCGGTCTTTGTTTTCGGGAGAATGTCCCCTGAGAGCGGGAGGTGACGCCTGCTCCGCGGTGCCAGGCTCTGCCAGCCCGCCCCGGGCAGGTGCGCGGGCAGCGCCCGGCGGGACCGGGGGGCTCCGGGGACGGGGTGGGGGTCCGGTCCCACCACCCCTGCTCCAGCTGGGAAAGGGATTGAGGATGGATCTGGGCCCCTTCAGACCCGCCGGGCTGAAATCCGGGGGCCGCAGGGGAGGGGTGGAGTGAGGGGGCTTCACCCCAGTGACCACGGGGAGAGGAGGGGTCGGGAATCCTCATCCCGGTGGTCACGGGGAGAGGAGGGGTCGGGAATCCTCATCCCGGTGGTCACGGGGAGAGGAGGGGCGGGGGGCTCGGTCCCTACCTGCGGATGTACGAATGGCTGAGCTCAGGCTGGGTTAATGGGTCACCGCTCCCCCGCCGTGCCTGCGCGATGGAGGGAAAAACACGGCAGGAAAAGCCTCGGCGGCACCGGCACATCCCCTGGGGAGCCGAGAGGCCACCGTCCCCTCTGGGGACACGGCAGAGCAGGGCGCTGAGACCCTCGCCCACCTTTTTTGGGGGGGCTGCAAAGGCCTTTTTGAAAGCGAGGGGCACTCGCTCTGTGCCCAGCAGTGGCACCGAGGGCTGCTCCACCCGGTGCCAGCCCAGGTCCAAAAGGCACCTTGGGCTCTTTGGGACCGGCTCCAGGTCGGGCAGGACCTGCTGCTCCGGCTCTCCTTGCCAGACCTCGGCTTATCTCGCCGCAAAAGATGCATCTTTATTTCAAGTTCTGCATCTTTATTTCAAGTTCTGCATCTTTATTTAAAGTTCTGCATCTTCACTGCCCCACATCTTTATTCCACGCTCCTCCGGCGCAGCTGTGTTGACGGCAGCTCGAACAAAAACAGGTTGTGCCGTGGGTGAGGCCAGCGTGGAGCTGCCAGTGCTGCTGGGCGCTCGGAGGGGCTTTTGGGGAGGTGTTGTGTTTCCTGGGGACTCTGCAAAAGCAGAGTGGAGGTTTTGGGGGGTGCAGCTCCCCGGCCGTGCTGGGAGCAGGGAGCTGAATTCCGAGCGGGCTGGGGGTGGCTGAGCTCCGGGTTAATGTGTGACCTTGGCAGCAGAGAGGGCTGGGAGCCCACACGGGTTCCCCGGCCAGCTGGAGACTGGGCTCCAAATCAGATTAGCATTCCCGGGAATTCCAGCCTCATCAGATTAGCATTCCCAGGAATTCCAGCCTTGGAGAGCAGGAGGAGCTGGAGCAAACGCATCCGGGGGAGCTCCCACAGGCTGGACAGGAGGATTTACAGCCAAGGCAAAGGCCAGGCAGTGCCACCCAGCCTGCCCCGACTGCTCTGTCACACGTCCCTTCTCGGGGACCTGCTGGCAGCTCCCCCCAAAGTGCCACCACGGGCTTGAGGCGGGCTGGGAGCATCCCTGCATCCCTCGGCAGGGCAGCAGGGCAGGGCAGCAGCAGCGGGAGTGCCTGGAGGCAGCGAGGGAGGGAGGGAGGGCAGGAAGGAAGAGAGGACAGGGCCGGGGAGCAGAGGAGCCAGACCTGTTGGGGCTGCCCGGCTCTTTAGCATGGGAGGGCGCGCACCTCTGTCACCGTCTGGGGCTAATTACAGGGACTCGTTTACAGCCCAGACGGCTGCCAGCAGGGTAATCACATCAAACTGGGCTGGGCGGGGCTCTCGGGCACATCCCCGCGTGTTCGCAGCCCCTGCCCAAGCTGCTGTCCCCCCAGTGTCACCCCCCCACCGTGCTGGTGGCCCTTGGATGGGGTCCCTGTGCCCCCCGGGGTGGGGGCCAGGCCGGCACCGCCAGCCCCCAGAGCATCAGAGAGGGGGGTAATTAACAGCAGAGTCCCGAGAGATTACACAAATGAATCTTGGAGGCTTAACGAGCCAAGCACAGGCTGGGAATGCCACCCACATCCCACGGGGGAGGGAGGAATGGGGACACCTTTCCCAAACCAGGCAGCAGCAGGGCTGGGGCTGGGCACGAGGGTCCCCACTCAGGTGGTCTCACACCACCCTGCTCCTCCCAGCCAAGGCTGTTCCTGGCCCAGCTGTGGTCCCTCACCAAGCCAGCAAGGCCAGGGCTGGTTTTTGGGGCAGCAAACACACAGGCAAGGCAGATAATCCCATCCCTATCCCAAAACAGAGCTTTGAACAACACCCCACAACCAGCCCTGCATCCCCCGGGGTTCCAGACCCCAAACCTGGCCAGGGGAAAAAAGCCAGCAGCCCTTTTGTTTTCTCTCTCTGATCTGCAGCGTTAATGATTGACCCGGCAGCAGGGCAGGGAAACCCGAGCTGCCCTGGCAGATCCCACCTGCCCCAGGATCCCACCTGCCCCTGGCCCCAGAGCTGCCCCAGCAGATCCCACCTGCCCCGGGGTCCCACCTGCCCCGGGATCCCACCTGCCCCGGGGTCCCACCTGCCTCGGGATCCCACCTGCCCCGGGGTCCCACCTGCCCCCAGCTCAGGAGCTGCCCCCTTTGGCTGCCACCTCCCAGCACCCCGAGGTGCTGCCCAGGCAGGGGCACACGGGGAGCAGGGGCTGAGCTGGGGGTGTTCAGGGGGTTGGTGGCAGCAGTGGGGACACTGGGATGTCCCTGACAGCGGGGACACACCAGCACCATGCCAGTGTGGAGCAGCAGGGATCAGGTCCCTGTGGTGGCAGAGGTGTAGGACGACCAAAACTTCACAGTCTGGGCGTTCTCACCCCTCATCCCTGAGACCGTGGAACATTTTCCAGAGGGGTTGATCCATCCCTGGTGGGCGTTTCAGGGGTGAATCCCTGGGGATGTTTGGTCACAGCCCCGTGATTTCCCCACCCCGGGGGGAGCAGCGCTCGGGGCCCATCCCACCCTTGGCAGGGCAGGGAGCGCGGGCTGAGGGCGGTGGGCTCCGGGCTGGCATCCAGGGAACCCCAGGAGCCACCAGACCAGCAGCTGGCCTTTGTTTTGGGACGCCAGGGCAGGAAGGAAGCGCGGTGGAAAGCGCCCGCCCGGGGAGGAGGGGACGGCACCGGATGGGTTTGCAGTGCCTGACCCCGAGCCAGGCGTGTGCTGTGGGCTGGGACAGCCGGGCAGGAACAGCCCTGGGCAGGACAATGGCAGCCCGGGGGCAAGGGATTGTTTTCCACGGAATTTGGCTCGGCCTCGGTCTGTTCCCACTCAGGGATGGGCCACGAGACCCGGGATTAGCCGTGCCAGCAAAGGGCTGGGGGGAAAGCTCCCGCTGTGGGTGTTGCTGTTTTCCAAAATCTGTTCCAGCTTGAGCTTGGCCATTTGGGGTCTTCCCTGCCTGGCTTCATCCCCTTCCCATCCCATCCCACCCCATCCCATCCCCATCCCATCATATCCCATAATATCCCATCATACCCCATCCCATCCCATCCCCATCCCACCCCATGGATCCCATCCCATCCCATCCAATCCCATCCCATCCCATCCCATCCAATCCCATCCCATCCCATCCCATGGATCCCATCCCATCCCATCCAATCCCATCCCATCCCATCCAATCCCATCCCATCCCATTTTGTCCCATCCCATGGATCCCATCCCATCCCATCCCCATCCCATCCCATCCCACCCCATCCCATCCCATCCCCATCCCATCCCCATCCCATCCCATCCCATCCCATCCCATCCCATCCCATCCCATCCCCATCCCATCCCATCCCATCCCATCCCATCCCATCCCATCCCATCCCATCCCATCCCATCCCATCCCATCCCATCCTGCCCAGTGCCCCAGCCCTGCCCAGTGCCCGCATTCTCAGTGTGGATTTGCTGTAACCCCCAAAGAGAAAGGAGCCCCCCCCAAAATCCCTGGGACTCCTGCAGTGGTTCAGCCAAAGCTCTCGAGGTCGTGGTGGTTTGGAGCATCACCCCAGCTGGACGTGGGACGGGATACGTGTCCAGGGATGGATCCCTGCCTCGTGCCTGACCACCTCCGGCTCTCTGTCCCCAGCTGATGTCCCTGCCCAGCCCTGCATGGCCCCAGCGGGACGAGCCCTCCCCCTGCGGCACCGCCACCGCCCTGCCCCCGGCCTCGTCCGACAGCGACTCCGGCTGTGCCCTGGAAGAGTACCTGGAGCCCTCCGCGGAGCCCCCCGAGGTGGGCAGCGCCCTGCTCTCCCCCGGCCCGGGGGGCTTCTCGCCCCACAGCCCCCCCGGGGGTTAAACATTTTAGGAGCTAAACGCGGTTTAATGTGAAATTCCGCCTGTTCCTCCCTCCCCAGGTCCTGCCGTGCTCCGGGCCCCGCCCGCCGCAGCCCGGCTCTGCCTCTGCCCCTGACAGGACCCGGCTCCGCGCCAGAGCCCTCCTGCAGCAGCTGCCTCCCCAGGACTGCGACGTAAGACCCCTCTTCTTTGGGTGCTGCCCCCTTCCCCGGGCTCATCTGATGCCTTTTTGGGGCTACCTGAAAACAGAGGGCAGGCAAAATGAAGGGAGTAAAAAGCAGTTTTGTTTATTGGAGGGTCTCCAGGTACATTTAGGGGAGATAAATCTGCCCCAGGGGCTACACTCAAAAATGGATGGCAGGTCACAGGTTTTCCTTTTTGGGGCTACCTGAAAACAGAGGGCAGACAAAATGAAGGGAACAAAAAGCAGTTTTGTTTATTGGAGGGCCTCCGGGTACATTTCAGGAAGATAAAACCCCCAGGGGCTACACTCAAAAATGGATGGCAGCTCACAGGTTTTTATACTTTTATCAGTTTGGTCCATTTGCATATTGGGGGTTAATTTTTCAATTACAGCTTCAGGTAATGAAGTCATTTCCCCCCAGTTTGCTCCCCCCCAAGTCACTTTTGTTGACATCCCTCGGGGCCTGGGGCAGTGAGGTGTCCCTGACTCCCAGGCCTGCAGAGGAATTGTCAAAACGGGGAAAGCAGCAGCTCCCACTGCGTGTGGAGTTTAGAGTCGTTCCCTGAAGAATTGCAGGGTTGTAGACGTTTGAAAAATAAAAAAAGCTGAAATGCTGAGGCATGAGGTGATGAAATGCTGAGGCATGAGGTGATGAAATGCTGACCCCCGTGCCCCACAGGAGCGGTTCTGCCCCGAGCTGCCCGAGGAGGAGCGGCGGCAGCTCCGAGCCTTCAGCGCCCGCCGCAGGCAGGAGGCTCTGGGACAGGGCCTGGCGTGTCCCGTGCCGGGTCCCTGCCACGGCTGTCCCTGCAGGAAGGTGAGCTGTCCCCTCCCTCACCCAGCCCCCTGGCAGGGAGCTGTCCCCAAAAACCAGCCCGGCCCCAAACCTCCGTGTCCCCCCTCTGCCTTGCAGTGCGGCCGGAGGCTGAACAAAGGGGACCCGGGGATTTCGGCCTCTCGCCTGGGGGACCAGTTCTGGCACCCGTCCTGCTTCTCCTGCCACTTCTGCCACCAGCAGCTGGTGGATCTCATCTACTTCCAGCAGGATGGGAGGATCTACTGCGGCCGGCACCACGCCGAGCTCTTCCGACCCCGCTGTGCCTCCTGCGACCAGGTGGGTGCCGGCCAGGGGGAGAATTTGACCTCCGAGCTCGGCTGGGGGCTCCAAATCCATCAGAACCACCGATGGGCTGGAGGAACATTCCTCGCTGAGCCTTGCAGAGACCCCCACGGGCTCGGGGGGGGGAATCCTCCTCGCTCCTCAGCACAGCGAAGCCCCGCGGGTTTTCCAGCGGGGATGCTGAGAGGATGGGGCGGGGGGCTGTTCTCCCCTTCCAGCTGATCTTCATGGAGGAGTGCATCGAGGCCGAGGGCCGGCGCTGGCACCTGGAGCACTTCTGCTGCCTGGAATGCGACGAGCCCTTGCGGGGCCAGCGCTACGTGATGAGGAGCGGCCGGCCCTGCTGCCGGGGCTGCTTCGAGAGCCTCTTCGCCGAGCCGTGCCAGGCCTGCGGGGACCCCATCGGTACGGCCGCTGCCCCCCCGGGCATCCCCCCTGGGGAAGGGCTGCGCACCCGGAGCCTCCGGAGGGTGGATTTTTGGGCACACGGGTGAGAAGAACCTTTCCCCTCACCCCGTGGCTGCCCCCCCGGCAGGTGCCGACGGTGAGGAGGTGACACACCAGGGGCTGCACTGGCACGCCCGGGCCGCCTGCTTCTGCTGCAGCCGGTGCCGAAAGCCGCTGCGGGGACAGCCCCTGACCTGCCGCCGCGGCCGCCTCTTCTGCTCCGACACCTGCAGCCGCGGCCAGGACGCTTCTTCCACCGCCTCCGACTCCTCCGACTCGGCTTTCGCCTCGGCTCCGTCCCCCGAGTCCACGCCGCTGCCCCGAGCCGGCCCGGGGGGCTGCCGGCAGCGGGGGGAAGGCGCTGGTAGGATCCCCCTGCCGCGGGGTGGGAGGGCAAATCCAGGCTCTGCCCAGCCCCCCCGGGGATTTTCTTGGGGATGTCACACGGTGGGAAAGCGGTGATAAAGCCCCAGCCCACCTCCCACGGTGGGAGCTGGGGGTGGCTCGGTGCCAGCCCGCTGTGTCCCGAGATAACCCCGGGCTGTGGGAGGGCTGTGGGAGGGCAGGCTCGGCTTCTCCTTCTTCCCTCACGCTCCTTTCCCCTCTTCCAGAGGCGTTTTCGGGTCAGGCCCCGGTGCACCCCGCCTTCAGGAGCCCCCAGGATCTCGGAGCAGCCGCCAAGGATGCTGCCAAGGAGCACCCAGGGGTGCTGGGACCCCCAGCCGGCCACCCCTCGGCCCCCCAGCCCAGCCCGGAGCAGCCCAACGAGCCTGGAGCCTCGGGCCACCCGCTTTTGGGGGGCCCTGACCCCCGAACAGCAGCAGGCCATGGAAACCCCCAGCCCCCAGCCGGCACCTCCCCTCCCCGACACAGCCCCACGGAGGAGGAGGAGGAGGAGGAGGAGGACTCCTGGTGCCCCACCTGCTCCTCATCTTCGGACTCGGACTCGGAGGAGGAGGGCTTCTTTTTCGGGAAGCCCATCCCCAAGCCCGGGATGAACTCCCTGGGCAGGGAGCCCCCGGGGAGGGGCAGGGGCAGGACGGCCAAGCACTGCAGTGTGTCCTAACAGGACCCCCCGAGCGGCACTGCCAGGTCCTGCCAGGTCCTGCCAGGGCCTCAACGCGCTCCAAGCGCCTCCTGGACGCGGCCCAGGGCCGGTGGGAGAAGCTGCTGGGATGTTTTCCCCCTCGGGGGCTGCTGGCAGAGCAGAGCCTGCCGTTCCTGCCAGCCTCTCCCGCGATTAGGAACAGGTAAAGCAGGAAGGGAAGCGGGGCCGGGCAGCCCGGGCAGGGCCTCCAGCACCTCCCACGGGGCGGCAGCTCCCTCCGGGGACAGAACAAGACAAGGGCAAGCTGCCTGCATCACCTCATGGCTTGGGAACACGTGGGATCCTTCCCTGGACTGCTCCGTGCCCCAGTGCCACCTGCTCTGCATCCCTGGTGGCACCGTGTCCCGCTGCCACCACGGGGAGGGGACCAGGGGCGCAGCTCTGATGCTGTTGGTGACGAAGCTCCAATAAAGTTTGGCTGAAATCTGCACGCAGGGTCTGCCCTGTTCCTTCCCAGCCTGTTGTGACACGGATAATGTCACCAGGGAGGTCCCCAGGGGTGAGCTCTGCCCTCTGCCAGGGTTTGCTGTGGGACCCCTCCCCTGCAGCCCCAGCAGAGCGGGAAGAGAGCAACGGCTGCAAAGAGAACACGGTTTATTTCAAATTTAAACCCAAAAAAAAACCAAACCACTCGCTGGGGGGTTTGGGGACAACACCCCCAGCAACCAGGAAAGGGAGCAGAGGGACTGCTGCCCCCTCCCCTCCCATCGCCTTCCAGTAAAACCGGGAAAGGAAAAAACTCCTGCAGCACTCAGGGGGTTGGTTTGAGCAGGGCCAGACCCGAACACACCCTGCTCACCCCCTCCTGCTCCCAGAGGCAGAGCGGGGCTGCCAACACCTCCCACCTCATCCCGCAGGCTCAGCACCTCCCTGAGCACCCCAAAACACCATCACAGCCCCCTCACAGCCCCCAAAGCTCCATCACAGCCCCCTCACAGCCCCCAAAGCTCCATCACAGCCCCCTCACAGCCCCCAAAACACCCGCAGGCAGCCGGCAGGAGGGGGTGGCTGCCCTCAGAGGCCGGCGGCGGCCAGGTCGTAGCTGTCGATGAAATCCTCCAGCTCCCGCAGGTGGTGCATGCGGCGCTGCCGGAGGTTGGCCCTGAGCGCCGGCCCCAGCGCCGCCCCCATCGAGGGCTCCTTCTGCAGCAGCATGGTGGCCACCACGGCGATGGTCAGGCTGAACTGCTGGTAGGACTGCGAGGGAGGGCCCAAAACTGGCACTGAACAAACCCTGTTTCTAGTCCACAAAGCCTCAAACGTCACCTGAGCCCCTGCAAAGCCCTTACTGCCCGCAGCACCTTCCCCTGCAAGCCCCTCAAAAGGCCAAAATCACACCCCACCATCACCCAGCATCGCTGCCACAACTCCTCAGGTGAGATTCCCCCATCCTGCAGCCACTCCCAGAACCTCAAAGCTCCTGAGGTGAGATTCCGCCCAAAAGCTCCTCAGGTGAGATTCCCCCATCCTCCAGCTGCTCCCAGGGCCCTGAAGCTCCTCAGGTGAGATTCCCCCCAAAGCCCCTCAGGTGAGATTCCCCCATCCTGCAGCCACTCCCAGACCCCCAAAGCCCCTCAGGTGAGATTCCCTCATCCTGCAGCCGCTCCCAGACCCCCAAAGCTCCTCAGGTGAGATTCCCCCATCCTACATCCACTCTCAGACCCCCAAAGCCCCTCAGGTGAGATTCCTCCCAAAGCTCTCCAGGTGAGATTCTCCCCAGAGCCCCTCAGGTGAGGTTCCCCCCAAAAACCCCTCAGGTGAGATTCCCCCATCCTGCAGCCACTCCCAGACCCCCAAAGCCCCTCAGGTGAGATTCCCCCATCCTGCAGCTGCTCCCAGCCCCCAGGTGCTCGTCCAGGGGCTGCCAGCCCTCACCTGCTCAATCTCTGCCTTCTTGGCCAGGACGGCGGCCGAGCGGAGATCGATGCTGGCCGGGAACGGAGTCAGGGGTGTGGAGCAGAGCTGGGGCTGGCCAGACACAGCCTGAGAGGGGGAAAAGGCA
This sequence comes from Phylloscopus whistleri, assembly GCA_017589585.1. Taxonomy (NCBI): domain Eukaryota; kingdom Metazoa; phylum Chordata; class Aves; order Passeriformes; family Phylloscopidae; genus Phylloscopus; species Phylloscopus whistleri. The sequence continues at coordinate 61,681 of JADMLD010001043.1, forward strand.
AGGAAGGGTCAGAGGGGAAAGGGACTGAGCCAAACTGGGGCTGCCAGTGCTGGTCACTAGCCCGGGACTGGTTACCCTGTGCAAGGAGCCACTGGTTGGTCACCCTCCCCTTGGGTGCCAGAGCTGCCCCCGCTCCCTCTCTGCCCCAATTTCTCTCTCTCGTTAGGCAGTAATTAAGCTGCTCTGGAGGGCTCTCCCCGGCTTCCTCAGAGCTCCAGTCCCAGGGCTGTTCACGCTCCAGCACTCCTGAGCTTCTGCTTACTTCCCTGGCTTTTTTCCCACCTGTCTCCTGTGTACCGGCGTCCCCGGCAGCGGGGCCGACACGGGCTCTGCCTCCAAACAAAGCTGCCCCTTAACCCCAGCCCGGGATCCTGCAGGCCACAGGGATCATTCCCCTGTGGGCATGGGAATGTCCCCAAGCCCAGGACCTTGGGGACACCAGGACCCCGTACCGGGTTTGTGTCACCGGAGCCAGGCGGGCGCCGCGGCCCCGGGGAGGTCTCTGGAGAAACCTGGCTGGGCTGGGCCTCGGGTTCTGCTGCAAGTCCTGCAGGGACTTGAGAGTTTTGGGGTGGCTGGAGGCTCTGCAGAGGCTGCAGGGGCTGTGGGAGGAGGTGGTGGCTGTGCTGGGACAGGGGACAGCGCTGCCAGCACGGCCCCACTGGCAGCAGTGGCCTCACGGGGATTTAACACGGGGTGGGGACACGCCAGGAGCTGCCCCACATCCCAAACTCACCCCGTCCTGGGCAGCTTCTGCCTCGGCTTCTGCAGCTCCACACCACGGCTGCTCCCAGGAATGTGGGCTGAGCTCAGCCCCTGCCTCTCCAGAGGAGCTGGAATCCAGCAGCTCCCTCTTGGCAGGGTCTGGAGGGGCTGCTGGGCTCTGGGGATGTGACCCAGCACCGCTGCCAGCCCTGGGGACACCTGGACTGCACGGCTCTACCTGTGACAAAGGGTTTGGGAAGGGGGCTGTGCCTCCCTCCAGGCTCTGCTTTAGGGTGGGCACAGAAGCCATCCCTTAGGGGAAGCTGTGTGCTGCTGCTGGGGAGGCTCTGGGGAGCCTGGAGCTGACCCCGTGCCACCTCCCAGCACTGCCGTACCTCCTCAAGGTGCTCCTGGATCCCAGGATGCCTGGAGGTCTCCTCTGGAGGGGCTGGATCTTTCCCCAGAGCACAGAGATCCTGATCCTGGCTGCCCACAGGGGTCTGCCCAGCTTCCAGCTCAACCTGGGGACAGGCAGTGGTGTGAGGACGCGTGTCTGTCCCGGGCTGGGACGGACAGGGAACGAAAACCCAAAGGAAATCACGGAGAAGAAAAAATCCACTCCTGGCAAGGAGACAGCGAGGTGGAGAGGGGAAGGGCTGGATGAGAGAAGAGGGAGATGCCACAGCAGCCAGGCAGCTCCAGAGGTGGGAGCACCCCCGGGAGCAGGGGAATCTCCTACCGGCAGCTCCGCAGCGCCGGGATCAGCAGCCGGGCTCTCCGGAGGGCTCCCGGGGGGCTCCAGGACATCCCCACTCCCCGCTGGCACATCCTGGAGGGAACCAGGACACCGTGCAAGGCTCAGGGTGAGCACACTCCCAGTGCTGGATTGGGGAGGGGGGGGACAGGTAAAACCTCACAACCTGCGGCTGTTCCGGCCTCTCCTCCGCACCGTGGAGGGGAGCAGGGGGCTGGGGAGGCTCCGGGGGCTGGGGAGGCTCCGGGGGCTGAGGAGGCTCTGGGGGCTGCAGATCCTTCTTGACCTCTGGCTGGCTCCTCTTGGAGGGGGCAGGAGAGGGCTTGGAGCGTGGCTCGTGTCCTGCAGGGGGGGGAACAGCGGGAGAGGCTCCTCACCCTGCCCAGGGAGAGGCTGGAGAGCCCCGAGGAGCCGGCACAGGGTCAGCACAGACCCTGGAGGGATCAGGGGTCAGCACAGACCTCGGGGGGATCGGGGTCAGCACAGACCTCAGGGGGGATCAGGGGTCAGCACAGACCTCGGGGGGATCGGGGTCAGCACAGACCCCGGGGGGATTGGGGTCAGCACAGACCTCGGGGGGATTGGGGTCAGCACAGACCTCGGGGGGATCAGGGGTCAGCACAGACCCCGGGGGGATCAGGGGTCAGCACAGACCTTGAGGGGATCAGGGGTCAGCACAGACCCTGGGGGGATCAGGGTCAGCACAGACCCCGGGGGGATCAGGGGTCAGCACAGACCTCAGGGGGATCAGGGTCAGCACAGACCCTGGGGGGATCAGGGGTCAGCACAGACCTCAGGGGGATCAGGGTCAGCACAGACCTCGGGGGGATTGGGGTCAGCACAGACCTTGAGGGGATCAGGGACAGCACAGACCTCGGGGGGATCGGGGTCAGCACAGACCCCGGGGGGATCAGAGGTCAGCACAGACCTCAGGGGGATCAGGGTCAGCACAGACCTCGGGGGGATCAGGGTCAGCACAGACCTCAAGGGGATCGGGGTCAGCACAGACCTGGGGGGATTGGGGTCAGCACAGACCTCGGGGGGATCAGGGGTCAGCACAGACCTCAAGGGGATCGGGGTCAGCACAGACCTGGGGGGAGGAGGTCAGCACAGACCTCAGGGGGATCAGGGTCAGCACAGACCCGGGGGGATCGGGTCAGCACAGACCTCGAGGGATCAGGGGTCAGCACAGACCCTGGGGGATCAGGGGTCAGCACAGACCTCAGGCGGGTCAGGGTCAGCACAGACCCCAGGGGGTCAGGGGTCAGCACAGACCTTGGGGGGATCAGGGTCAGCACAGACCTTGGGGGGATCAGGGTCAGCACAGACCTCAGGGGGGTCAGGGTCAGCACAGACCTTGGGGGGATCAGGGTCAGCACAGACCCCGGGGATCAGGGTCAGCACAGACCTCGGGGGGATCAGGGTCAGCACAGACCCCGGGGGGATCGGGGTCAGCACAGACCTCGGGGGGATCAGGGTCAGCACAGACCTTGAGGGGATCAGGGGTCAGCACAGACCCCGGGGGGATCGGGGTCAGCACAGACCTCGGGGGGATCAGGGTCAGCACAGACCCCGGGGGGATCGGGGTCAGCACAGACCCCGGGGGGATCGGGGTCAGCACAGACCTCTGGAGATCAGGGGTCAGCACAGACCTCAGGGGGGTCAGGGTCAGGGTCAGCACAGACCTCAGGGGGGTCAGGGTCAGCACAGACCCCGGAGGGATCAGGGGTGAGCACACACCTCGGGGAAACCGGGGGCACCACACCCGGGGGACCAGGGTCAGCTGCCGGTGGCTCCTGCGGGGGCGGCGTGGCCTCCAGGGCGAGCTGTGTCCCGGGAAAGCTCCGGGATTCCTGCAGGAGCACAGCCCCAGGGTGGGGGGGTTAGGCTGGGAGGGGCCTCTGTGCCATCCCAGCCTAGGCAGGGACAGCTCCCAGCGGTCCTGGTGTCCCCTCAGTGTCACCCCACGGGCACACGGGGCCCCCCCAGCACGGCACCCACCGGGGAGGGCCGGCGGGGGGCCAGGGCGGGGGCTGCTCCTCCTCGGGGGGGAACTCGGGCCAGGGGTCAGGCGGCGGGTCCTGCAGGGAACAGGGTGGGGTCAGGGAGTGTGACCGCAGAGTCACTGTCCTTGTCACCTCCCCTGCCCCATTTTAGCTGCCCCGTGGCTGCCCCAGCCCTCCTCACCAGGTACCAGCACTCCTCAAAGCCGTCCTCGTATCCTTGGAAGTCTTCTCTGTCATCCCAGGGGGGCCACGGGGACCGTGGTGGGGCGCCCACCTCCTGTCCTCCTCCTCCTTCCACGGGACGTCCTCAGGGCCAGGGAAGGCCCTGGGGGCTCTGGATCTGGGCTGCAATCACAGAATTCACAGAATGTTCGAGGTTGGAAGAGACCTCCAAGATCATCCAGTCCAACCCAGCTCCAACACCTCAACCAGAGGTGCCACATCCAGGCTTGTTTCAATAACCTCCAGGGATGGTGACTCCACCACCTCCCCAGGCAGAACATTCCAGAACTTTATCACTCCATGGGAACAGCCAGAGGTGAGGAGGACACAGCCCCAACGGGATTTTCTGCTTTTCTTGCTGTTCCCCCTCCCCACTGAGCGACCCTGGGCTCTTTCTGCCTCCCCCCAGCTTTGGGCTGCCCTGGGTTTGTCCCCTCCTTGCAGCAGGATGCAATTAGGGGGGAACCAGCTCGGGTTTCACCTCACAGCAGCGCTGGAGGAGGCGGGGATCAGGCTGCGGTGGTGGTGGAGATCAGAATAAAACCCCACGAGGATGTGAAACCCCGAGAGCGACTGGCACCGGCAGGAAACGGGGGCAGATGTTTCAGGGGAGGAACCAGAGGGCAGCAATTGACTTTTTTTTTAAGGGCAAAACCCATCCACAACCCCCTCAGCACCCCTGGAAAAGCTGGAAAAGCTCAACCCCGCTGAATTTCCAGCAGAGCTCTCCCAGGAGTGATCCAGGATTCCTTCCTGGAGCCCCTTCAGGTCACTCCTGGAGGTTGAGGCAAAGAGATTTCTGTGGCTCTGGGCGAGCAGCATCAATTTAAACTTCACAATCGCTAATTAACTTTGAAACTGTTGATTTAGTAGTGCCCTGATGTGGTAAATAGGTATGATGCGTGCTGGTGAAATTGAAAGGGTGATCAATATTTTGAAATAAAATATTAATTAAAAGCACAGTGCCAAAGAGAGAGGGAGGGAGGTCTCTCCCCCCCCTTCTCCTGCAGATGTTCATGAGAAAAGTAGAATACAGGAAGAAATGAGATAAGGCTGAAGCTAAATTTATCTGTAGGACAGGGAAATTTGGGGGAACTCCAGGAAAATTGTTAATTATGTGGGATTATTGCCTTAATGTTCAAACTTGGTATTCCCTTATACAATACAAGCTCAACAGGCATGTGTAATTAGAGAGGTTGTTCAGAGGGCAACGAGGAAGACTGTGAGCCTTCATCCAAAGACCACCTAAAGAGGACAGAAGACCCCCAACAACAAGTGAAGAATGCACCATGAAGTATAGCAACATGGATTTTAAAATTGGAAATAGGAGGAAACTTAGAGGAAACATTGCTGAATATGTATTAATATATAAGTATTAATACATGTAAGTATTTAAGATTATATATTATATATTAATACTTATATAACTTATATGCTTATATAATAGTATATAATTAATATATAAAAATATATATAATATTATTATATATAATAAT